>CAOJBK010819543.1:0-13467 GCA_948294925.1 Codiaeum variegatum | reverse complement strand
AAAGAGGCCATAAACAGTGAAGTCAAATCCATCTTGCAAAACCATACATGGGAGTTAGTTGACCTTCCTCCTAGTTGTAAACCCTTAGGGTATAAATGGATTTTCAAAAGCAAAATGAAAGCAGATGGAATGATTGATAAGTATAAGGCTAGACTTGTAATCAAAGGTTATAAGCAAAAGGAAGGCCTTGACTACTTTGATACATATTCTCCTATGGCAATAATAAACTCGATTCGAATGATAATTGCCATTGCCGCATTACGCAATCTTGAAATACATCAAATGGGTGTAAAAACAGTTTTCCTAAATGGAGATTTGAATGAGGAAATCTACATGGATTAACATGAAGGCTTTATTGTCCCTGGACAAGAAAAGAAAGACTGTAAATTGGTGAAGTCCTTGTATGGCTTAAAATAAGCACCAAAACAATGTCATGAAAAGTTTGATCATATGATGATCACAAGTGGTTTCAAAATCAACAAATGTGATAAATGTGTTTATGTCAAAGAGATAGAAAATGGCTATGTAATTTTATGTCTTTACGTTGATGATATGCTCATTGTCAGAAGAGATGAGCATATGGTTAAGTTTACCAAGAATTTGCTAAAGTCTAAATTTGACATGAAAGACATGGGTCTTGTGAATGTCATTTTAGGAATCAAAATTTCAAGGACTTCAAAGGACTCATTTTGAGCCAAGCTTATTATATAGATAAAATTCTTGGTAAATTTAGTAAAGATGATATAGGTGTATCGAGAACTCCTCTAGATATGAACTTGCATCTATCAAAGAATAGAGGAGAAGGCATTTCTCAATTGGAGTATGATAGAGTTATAGGAAGTATATTGTACTTAACCAGCTGCACAAGACTAGACTTTGCCTATACAATAAGTAATGGATCACTGGAAAATTATCATAAGAGTACTTAGGTATCTATGATACACTCATGACTATGGGTTGAACTATACAAAAGAACCATCAGTATTAGAAGGGTATTTTTATGCCAATTGGATATCAAATATGAAAGACTCAAAGTATACTAGTGGTTATATGTTTACACTAGCTGGTGCAGTTGTGTCGTGGAAATCCTCTAAACAAACGGTAATCACTTAGTCTACAATGGATTCAGAGTTTATTACTTTAGACAAATGTGGCGAGGAAGAAGAATTTCTTCAAAATTCCCTAAAGGGTATTCCAAAATGGCCAAAGCCTATGCCTACAATATGCATAAATTGTGATAGTCAATTGGCTATTGGAAGGGCACAAAGCAATATGTACAATGGTAAGTCTAGACACATTCATCATAGACATAAGACCATTAGACAACTAATCTCAAAAGGAGTTATTTCAATTGACTATGTAAAGTTAAAGGATAACATAATGGTTCTATTAACCAAAGGCTTAAATAGAGAATATGTAGAGAATTCATAGAAGGGAATGGGACTAATGCCCATTAGTTGAAATGTTACTACAAAGGAAACCCAGCCTAGTTGACTAGAGATCCCAAGATCTAGGTTCAAAGGGATAACCTAATTGTAAAACACCTAGTTAGATCACTGTGGGGGATTAACCTCATGTCCATTCCTATGATGAAACAGTGATGTAGTTTAAGATGAGGTTGTGCTATGCTCTTAATGATTTGTGAGAAATCACCTATGTGAGAGAGAAGTGGCGTCGCTTCAAAAGGAATTGTTTAGGGCACAATTCTTAGAAACTCTTTTAGAACCAGACAGATGTTCAAGGCCAAAATGAACATAATCATTAGCACTAAATAGTTCTAGTTAGATCATTGTGGGGGATTATCATTTACACGAATGGTAGAATAGTTCAAAGACATCGTGTCTACTGATCAGCCAATAAAGAAAATATATTTCCCAAAGGTAGGTTCAAAGGGTAACACCTACCTATCCCATGCAGGATTCGATTCAATGAACTCAATCTAGTTAAAATGTTTTGGTGTTAAAACTAAGTAGTTTTATTTTGCTCCCAATTTTCATTCATGTGGGGGATTGTTGGAAAATAGAATGATTACTTGCTATTTTTGAGCCACATTATGAGTGGGAATTACTTGGTAAAAGTGGAAGGTCGCAGACATTTCAAAAACTATGTTGTGAGAGCTTCAAAATAATATAGTATACTCTCAAAATGGTAGTCTAGTGAATGAGAAATTGTCTCACAAAGTTACACACTTAACATGTCCAAAATGGTGGAAATAGGACTTAATTCCACATTAGAAAAAGATGGAACAATTTGTTGGTTTATATATAGGCTTCCATTTTATAATGGATAACAAGCCTTTGGGGAGAGGCTCTCTCCATGTGAGCAAGGGGTTGCAAATCCCAATCACCTAAAGCCCAAAATTTCAAGCCGTGCTCGCACGTCCTGCCTAGATGAATGTCGGTCCAAAAATCATGGGCCTAGAGAAGCCCAAATTTTTGTTATTTTCTTTTTGAAAAAAGGAAACAAAAACTAGCATGGGGCTTCACACGACCGTGCAAATAAAGCCTTAGTCGATGTAAATCTCTGAATGAAATTGAAAATTTAATTTTGAGAAACAGAGATCTGCGCGGGATAGAATGTGTTCCACAAGGGCCGTGCAGATTAAGGTTTGGGCTGTGCGGATCTCTATACCAAGGTTGTTGAGAATAGAGATTCGTATGGAGCAATGCATGAGCCATGCTGAATTGATTTTGGGCTGTGACAGTCTCTGGACTGAAATGGCAAAAAATGCACAGCCTGGATAAGTGACCGCACGGGCCGTGCGAACGTGCTTTTGAGGATGTGCAGATCTCTATTTGGCCAGTTTTTAGAATTAATTTCCAGAATAAATTTATGTAACTTCTATGATTAAGTGACAGATTTGAGAGTTATTAGAAATTAAATTGAAATTTAATTTCTTAAAACTCCTAATGCCCCCCTTGGCTATAAATTGGTATTCCTCCATTTTGGAAAAAATACACTAAAATAAGATAGCACTAAACTACACAGAAAATTATCACAAGAATTTCTACACTTTGTTTCCTCTCAAAACTCTCTTAGTTTGAGTTCACACACTATCAAGTTTGTCAGAATTCCTTGCTATTACTGAGCAAAGGAATTCAATACTCATTATATCCTGGGAAACAAACACCATTCAACCTACAACAAATAGAGGTAGTGAATATGTTTTAAGGAAACTATTTTATACAGGCCTCGAGTTTCCTTCTCTTATTTTTATTTAATTTAGTTCTTTATATTAATATGTTATATGTTTCAACTAACAATTTCTGCAGTTGTTTTCAATTATTTTTAGGTATGTTATAATTGAATTTACTAACAAGTTTCCTGCAGATTGTTGGAGAATATTACAAACTGAATTTGTTTTAATTTTTGCTACTGCATAATTTTGACTGTATTAATTTTCAGTTGTAATTTTCAATTCCCTATAACTGTCCAATTTAAATTGATGTAATCTTTTTCAGTAACAGTTTAATTACATAATTTATTTTATTTGTTGTAATTTGTGTAATTACAGCTCTTCATATAACCTTAAATATAAACTAATCAATTGTGCATTGATTTGTTCATACCAACAATCTTAAAATAGAAAATAATCAATCGAGTATTGATTTCCTATTTTACAATTTCATTATTTTCTTTGTTTTTATTATTGTCATTCATTCAATATTTGTCCATGCATCATTCCTAATTGTTATATTCATCCACGCACCATAAGAAGCTGTCATGCATACATAAAATCTTTTTGACCAAATTCATATGATTTTAGAGCCAAAAGTATTGAAAAATAAGCATTTTTCTAAAATTAAACTTGTATCAATCAAGAGTCCCTGAATCCATCCTTTAGTTTGAGGCTTGTGTCTTTTCTAAACGGGCAAATTAATTTTTTATGGAATTAATATAATATTGGTTTCTCCATCACCAAAAAATGAAATATTTTTCAAAAGTATTAAGTGGTGACTCACACACAATCACACCCAACAAGCTAATAAAGGGTTCTCCTTATGTGAGACATAATAGCCGACGTCATGTGCAATCTGACCCCCATGGTCAGTTTCCTTAGGCCAAAAGCCTGAGGAGCTCTAGCGCTCTCGGAGGTCGGGGCCTTATAGCTGGCGACTCCACTGGAGACATTTAACACTAATAAAACTAAGTGAACTATTTTTTATATAAAACACTTTTGGCTTAAAATTTATATGGAGTTGGTTCCATGCATCACTTCACATGTACCCTTATCTCTAGGACAATAAGGATAGAAAGTAGCATCGAGTGAGCTTCCCTCCTTGGGACTGCTTTACCGATAGTAAAATCATCCACCCCAAGGCATACTCACTGATCCTTTTAGTCGAGGTAACGAGGTTGCATGTAATCGTTGGACATACGCAAGTCTCATTATTCACATATGGCTAGATATATCGCACCTCTAGTTGCTAGGTAACCTCTAAACCAAAGCTTCATGTAATGATTAGAGTTGAACCTAGGACATGTGTACCATAATCCTGAATTTAATCCTGACATCAGGAAACTATTTTCATTCATTCATACATACATGCATGCATCATGTTGTTACGAACCTGAACAAGCTCAAAACCTTACCAAAACTAAGCCTAACCTATTGTACTTGAACAAGTGCTTGGAGGTTAACTCCTTTAGTTGGATTTGAACTACCTATACAGAAAAGAAACACTAGTCAAGGGTGGCCGGACATTATGTCCGGCAATAACCCTCTAACACCTAAGTCAAGGTCACTGTATAGAGTGGAAATAGCTCTCAAAGATGGAAATTAATGTTCCTTAATCTTGATTTAGACTTACCTATGTGAGGCTTTGAATGAGGTATTTATAGAGTGAAAACCATTGTAATGGAACACATGTCTGTTCATAGCATGATCACTAGATGGCTCCAAGGCCTTATGACACCTGTCCTTAATAGGTCTCTAAACCCTAAAGGATAATAAGACAAACTTGTTGGAGGCTTGGGGTTCGGGAGAAACTAAAGGTGTTGAGGGGCTCGGACGAACTTAAGATAATTAGTTGGGATCAAACTTGACTATTTTTTAGTCGTATCAATTGTCCCTCCTCCAATGTTAGCACTTGAAGTCTTCAGAGCTCAAAAAGTTTGTGAGTAGGGTTCGCTTAGTTTGAAAGTGTAGGCCCTTGTTTAGTAGACAAGTTTGAATTTTGAATTTCAAATAGAGAAGGTTTGAGGGCTTGCATGGCTTCTAGACTGAACAGATGTGACATTTCCTTACCCTATATATGACCTTTTATCAGGCTCAGATGAGACCATTACACTTCCCCACAGATGATGCCAAATGATGTGTTACTCTTGAATACACTCTTGGAGGTTGACTCCTCTAATTGGATTTGAACTACCAGTATAGAATAGAAACACTGGTCAGGGGTGGCTAGATGTTATGATCTACAATAACCCTTTGAAACTCAAGTTAGGGTCACTATATAAAGTGGAAACAGCTCTTAAAGATGGGAAATAATGTTCTTTAGTCTTTATTTGGACTTACCTGTGTGAGGCTTTGAATAAGGTATTTATAAGGTGAAAACCCTTGTAGTGGGACACGTGTTCATTAATGCCGTGATCACCAGATGGCTTCAAAACCTTGTGACACTTGTCCTTAATAGGTCTCTGAACCCTGAAGGCTAATAAGACAAACTTATTGAAGGCTTGGGGTTCGGGAGAAACTAAAGGTGTTGAGGGGCTCGGATGAACTTAGGACAATTAGTTGGGACCGAACTTGACTAGTTCCAAACCGTATTAAAACCAAACACTATCCTAAGTCATGTCCTTGAACCAAAATATGTCGTGGCCATGCTAAATTATTGATACCATATTTTCTTTTACTTTAAAGGTCACCATGTCTAACAAAGAGAATGCACCCAACCCTAATGATGCCAATGCTACCGCTCCAACTGTCGAACTTACTACCGTGCTAGCTGACTTCATGAAAAAGTAAGATGAGACTCTCAAAAAGCAAGAGGAAACCATGACCTATATGCTCCAAGCCTAAGAACAAGCCATCATGAGTAATTTCTAAGCTATGATGGCCTAACTTGGCATCCAGCTAGCCCAAAATGCATCTACCTCCTCTAATTCTAGCAAAGAGCCCATGGTAGAAGACATTACTCCAACTGTCATACCTACACAAGCTGAATCATACCAAAAGCCTCTCTTAAGGGTCTTTTCCAAAAGGGAGCTCAAGATCATCCTCCCCTCGAGGTCATGGTTGAAAAGTATGAAGAGATATAAAAGACTCTGAATACAATTAAAAAATGAGATGACATAGTGGATGTCAAATCCCTTAGCCTCTTTCCAAATGCAAGATTATCTCTAAAGTTTCAAATGCCTATATTTGAAAAGTTTGATGGTAGAGCCTACCCTAAAACCCATCTCAAAATTTATAATGGTGCCCTTTGCCCTTTGGGTGTGGATGGTGAGCTCTTCGCTCAGCTATTCCAACAATCATTTTCTGTTGTTGCCCTTAGATGGTTTTTTTACTTAGATGATTCTCAAAAATAGACATGGGAATCCATTTGTAATATCTTTGTAAAATAATATCATTACAATATTGAGATTGATGTTACAAGAAGAGATTCAGAGACTACTAAACAGAATCCTAAAAAAACCATTTCCTCGTTCATTATGAGGTTGAGGAAGAAAGCTTCATAAATGGTAAACAGACGAATAGAATCTAAACAAGTTGAAATGGTTGTGAAAAATATGCTCTCTATGTATCAAGACAGACTAATCACACAATACCTCCAAGTTTCAAAACTCTCATTACCACTGCCTCCTACATCAAAGACATAATTGATGTTGGGTCCCAAGTATCTTTCATTCTTAAAGCCTTTTATGATGAGGAGCCATTACCTGAGGATTGCAATTTAATCCATTCTAAAGATTACAAAGAAGATGAACTCTTTGGTGAAATTTCATACTGAGCCTTTCACCTTAATCCAATGTGCAACTAAAAAGCCTAACAATTAGCCTCTTAAAAAGAGTCTAGTCCTCAAATTAAAGCTGAATTGAAAGAGTATTCTTGAGCCAGAGTCAACTAAGTCTTAATTTTCTGAGTCTGAAACCTCTAAAGTCCCCTGTGCCCTTTGCTTAAATCATCCCTCTACCAACTTGAAGTATCTTTACTCTTTTGAGGCCAATAAAATGAATAAGTTTTTTACAATCCTATTTCCTTATTCTCTTTAGTGTTCCAACTTGCATCTTATACTCTATGATAGGGCAAGAACAATTAGGTAATTTGGAAACATCACCATTCGAGATCCTTTTCGGTGAAGTCAGCTTGTATGGCCCTTAAATGCAAAGACACTAATTACAGTTCGAAAGTGGTTTATAGGGTATGGAAGGGATGGGTTGCTCCTAAAGTAGAGATTTTTCTATGGTTATGTCTCCTTGGTAAGCTCAATACTAGGGCTGCCCTTCTTAGTAAAGGCCTCATCGATCTGCATAGTAGCATGTGCCCATTTGCTTAAGCCATGTTGAAAAAATTGGTGAATCTGAGTTTAATCAATAAAAAAAAGAGAATCTTAAAAAATAAATCAAATAATTTATGTTGTTAAAGAACCCATTAGCATTTCAAAAACAACATTCATTGCATTTGCATGCTCAAATAGGTCTAGTACAGAGACAAACATCAAAGAGTTTAAAGATTTCTTTACTTGGAAGCCCAATCTCGATCCAAGCATCGTCGTCCATGAGATCCCAACTTATTCAAATTGTAAGCCTATCAAATAGAAACTCAGGCACATAAAAGTTGAATGGTCACTCCCAATCAAAGAAGGGGTTTCCAAAATAACCTACCATATGGGTTCATCAAGCTAATCAATTAACATCTTAGTTACTGTCGACCACTTTACAAAGTGGGTAGAAGCTGCACCTTATAAAGTCCTTAACTCAAAAAAAGATGCATAATTCATCAATACAAACATCATCACAAGGTATGGTGTTCCCTTCAAAATCATCATAAGTAATAGTTCCCACTTCCAAAAAAGAAGTTGTCACTCTTATATGAAAGGAAAATATCCAACACTACAAGTCTTCCCCTTACAAACCACAAACCAATAGAGCTTCCAACAAGGCTCTCAAACATTCTTCAAAAAATTGTCTCAAAAGATGGCATCTCCACTTACCAAAAGCCCCTCTAAGGCATGGAACTACATTTAAATTAGCCAGCAAGGTAATACTCTACTAACTGGAATATACGATGGAAGCCATCCTACCAATTGGAAGCTTAACCTGCCCGAGTTCTCCAAAAGGGGAAAATCAATGAAACTGACTAACAACATGCCTATATTGATCAACTCAACCGCATCAACGAGAAACATATGGAAGCCCTTCACCAAGCTCAGAACTACAAACTCAAGCTTGTAAAGCACTTTAATAAAAGGTTCAGAGATAAAAACTTGCTCCAAGGTGACCTGGTCATCAAAGAAATTAAAACAATCCACACTAGATCCTAGAGGAAAATTCAGAACTTCCTAGAGTGGTCCATTCATCATCAAGAAGATCATGAAAAGAAGAGGTGTCATCCTGATGGACATCGACGATAACAAGTGAAATTATCCAGCCTATCTGATCAACTTAAGCAATACTTTATTTGAGCATTGTATTTACATCATCATCACCATTTCTGTAATAAGAACTACGTTGACCTGATTCTCTAAAATCATAAGTTGTATTCAAATTTTCAAAATCATTATAAGAAGATACATAATCAACCCTCATAGGTACAGTCCAAAGCATATAATAAAACTCAATGTCTTTCACATTTCATTCTCTTTCGAACCTTTTACGAGCATACAAAAATAAACAAACACAGTGAAAATTAAAAAAAGAAAAAGAATGAAACATGTTAAACTGAAAATCCAAACGGACGATTATAAGGCCCCGGCCTCCGGGCCACTAGCACACCTCGAGTTTCGAGCTCGAGGAAACCGACCATGGGGGGTCAGATTGTGCTTGGTGTCATTGGTCAGATTCCTACTTTAGGTGAATCCCTTATGGGATTGTTGGGTCCATTATGTGTTGTGTGAGTCTCCACTAAATAGTTTGAAAATATTTCATTTCAGGTGATTAAGAAACCGTTTAGTATAACTCCATAAAAAATGTTCATCTTGCCTAATTTTGGAAAAGGTGAGTCTCAAACCAAATGATGGATTTAGGGCTCGTGATTGATACAAAAGTTGATTTTTTAGAAAATAACATCATTTTCTAACAAGTTTGGCTTAAAAATATCATTTGGTTTTTGTTAAAATTATTTTTGTGTATACATGGCAGTTATATCATGATGAATGAGCAATTATAACATTTATAATGATGCATGAACATGTTATAACATGAATGACAGAAGTAATAATGAAAGCAATAAATGAAATTGGTAAAGTAAACAAGGGTCCCTCCTCTATGCCAAACGAGTTCTAGGGAACGCACTCATCCCCAGTAACAAATCAAGCAAAAATAAAAACAATAAAAAATTAAATTAAATACAAAATAATACAAACATGAAAGGGATTCCTCCTCTAGCCATAAGGTATAGGAAGGTCACACATTCATTAATATAAATCCATATATGATAGTAACAGAAACAGCATGATAACAATAAATGTACAAATAAAATAAAAAGAAAAGGAAAAATAAAATAAAATAACAAAAAGAAAAAGAAAAAAAAAAGAAACTAGAGGATAGAAAATAATTTTAGAGTTGCAACCTGATAGGATTTATCGGCATATCCCGTTGAATGGTTATCAAACCCCATAACGTTCTCCCTTCTTGCTAGGGCTTTAGGTTGTTTTGAAAAAGTGGGTTGGTTGGTGTTTGTTCATAAGCTAATCCAATTTTAATTTTGAAAGATTTACCAAATTAGTTTTTAATCATTTCACTTTTATATTAAAAAAATGAATTAGAGAATGTGAATTATCTAAGTTAGTTTTTAGGGTTTAAATTGAATTGAAATGAGATATTGTTATTGTTTGAGGAACACTGCCTTTTGTTTGTGTCTGCATGGAACTGACATTTCAAAAGGCTTGATTAGGTCAGAATGGGTTTCTGTTGTAAGTGAAAATAATCTCCAAGAAATCAATTCGAGAGAGGTTCAAGATTGGTAGAATTATCATTAAAATTTTGGTAGAAGTTTAGTGTTCAAAGGTTGTCCCAAAAGGTGGCCTAGAGGGTCCAATTTATAGAAAAAATTGGGTTTGGATCATAAAAAAATCAAGAGCTTATGCTAAGAAGCTAGCATTTGTGCCATCATTGGGTGCATGTGTCAGGCCTCTTGCTCGTGCGCTAGGCACTGGGTGCATGTACTAGGCCTCTGGCTTGAGCACCAACTTCTTGGCTATTAATAACCCATTTAGTTATGATGGCGCATGTACATTTGATTCTTCTAGTTTATTTCTTGATGGCCTTCCATTAATGGAAGATCTTGAACCTCTGACAGTCACGAATCCTGACCTCTTGTGAAACAGACAAGAGCATAGCAGCTAGCAGGGCTACCCAGCGGTATTTATTTTTTATATCTCTCTCTCTTTTTATTTTTCATTTTTCAGTGAACTCTATTTTTTCATGCTTTGTTTTTTCTATATATTCTATAGGACTCTCATCATAATAAGAGAGGGGGTGGATCCTGACTACTTGAGATGTTGAGCTTTCTAAACTGTTTCCCTAATGTGCGTACTCGTATTGCACCAGCTCATCTATCTTATTGGACGAGTCCGGATATCGGATGTTCCCCTGATAGGAACCTTATTTTTGCACTTGATGAGAGGTGGTAGGAGACCACCGATACATTCCACCTTCCTATTGGTGAGATGACCATGACTCCTCTTGAATGGTCTTACCTTACTAGCATGCAGTTTGAGCCTTAACATGTAGAGTTTAATGCTCTTCCACAACCCCATCATTCATTTTCCAACCTTTTTTAAGATGTTCCTCCCTCTAATTCTAAAAGGATAGTCCCTAGAACATGGTTATTTGATTTACTAAAGATGATGGATCCGACTGCTTTCTCCATTGACTAGTGTGCCAGGGTATTCTTACTTATTATCTTCTCTACCATCTTCTTGTACAATGAGATGGACCATTTTGATCTAAAAGTGATGGACTCACTGATGGACTTGAGCTTACTAGGTCAATATAATTGGGGTGGTGTTGTGTTGTCTGTGGCTTATATGGAAATGGGTATGCTATTGAAGAGCCAAGGCATAGGCATCCATACGACCATGATTATCTAGAAGGTCAATATTTCCCCTTCTTTTTTCCTTTTATTTTAGCTTTATTGTCAGTTTTTCCAATTTTTCTTATCTTTTGTAGTATTGGAATTTTGCGCACATTCCCGCCATTTCGATCAATACCATTGCTAGAGATGAGATTCCTCTCCCAATGGAGAGGATATGGGGTCAGGAGTCTTGGGTGGGATCCCATCCTGGATTTTCCTTTCCCCAATAAAGAGACATTCTAGCAGCAGTTACTAAAGTATGCTTTGAATAGCTTCACCTTTTTTTCTATCATAGATTTTTTATAACTGATTTCATTTCTAGGTGGTGTGGGCACCTTTCAACTATGGTGCTTTGGCAGATGTTTCTCCTTTTGCTTTGGGTATCCACACTACTAATAGGTGGATTATTTTGGGCTCCTCAGATACTATGGAGTTCTTTCTAAGGGAGTGAGTTACGGCTCAAACGACTCTGGGAGTGGCTATACCAGCTAATCCTCCTACCATTATATGAAATCTAATAGAGTTGATGTATAGCATGTTCTAAAAAGTTAGGAAGCTCAGACAGGAGTACATTTTTCCCGACTCTTATACAGAGTTTATTGCTACTCGTTTGATGAATGATAGGCCCCTGCTATTTGCAGCTCTAGGTCATGTTCCTGTGATTTCTGTCGTTATTGCTCCTAGACAAAGATCTCATGGCCTGACCAGTCATTCCTCTGTTTGAGGTATGCCTAGTACCAGCTCAATTTCTTTAGGAATGGGTGCCCTTGTGCCTTTCATGCCTTCTAGCTTGAACTAACTTCAAGGGCTCCTCCCTTACTTCTCTAATTATGTCTCTTACATTGATGTTGATGGTGTGATGAAGTACCATTTTTAAGACACTGAATATCTTCCCAGCATGGCGTAATTTGACCCGAGGAATTTGTTGTTGATGAGTTTCTTGGATTTTCCCTTATAATTTTACCTTTCAGCCTTCTAACATCTATTTTCTATAGGTTTCTAGTGAGATATATGGTGTCGAGTATGAGACCTATGCTCGGGCCCTATTTTCTTTGAGCATTACAATATTAGCTTTGAGTGTTACTAAGAGCTAGAGAGAGCTAAGTGTGGTCAGAAGGTGCATCCCTCGATGTGATGATGGTGGTACAATAATTGATGAGGAGGCATCTAAGTAGGATGATGATCCATAGGATGTATGCTTTTATTAACAGTGTATGCCCTAGAGCTTACACTCGACATGTGAATGTAAATAAAAACCTAACTGGCTTTAGTATATATGTTCTTTAAATGGATACATTCCTAGTATGAACATATATATGTCCCTTAAGTATTTTGTAGGGAATCTATTCTCAAAGAGTTTGAGAATATGAGTGACACATTGCCCTTTTAACAGATGCTTTAAAGGTTGCTCATGGTCATAGGATTATTAGTAGGGACGCCATTAATCCAGAAGACCATCACCTCTTTTGCCATCCATGATAAGTATGAGATACTTATTGGTATGGAGGTAATGAGTCTCATGCTATAGACATGTGATGCCATGACAACACGTGAGCACTCATGAGATGAGTAAGCTGAACAGTGACGTTAGATGATGGATACATGGGTCGTTTCCTACTAGTTATATCGCATCATCTAGATCATGATTGTGCATATAATCCTTAGACTTGAGGTGACATGTTATCTGACATATTGGTGGTTATTGTTTGTTACTGCTTATATACCAATGCTAGTCACATATTGGTATATGGTATGTGGTGGCCATAATCAATGATATGTTGGGATAAGTGTTTAACTAAGAAAAGATTCATTAACTTGGGTAACCAAGGAAGGACTCTTATGACTTCTGGTTGTTCTTGATATGCAAGTCCCTGGCCAGGGTGGAAAGGTTCACTAGAAAGAGTTTCTAGTAGGAACTGATTTATTGAGAACTCATACTGGATAGAGGTATTATGATCTAGCACAAAGGGTTTGACTTATTCATAACCCTAGCTAAGATCGGGAATTCATAATGAAGGGATTCAAGTGCATGGTAATCATGATCGAGAGGTTCATGCTTATGTCAAGGATATGATCATTGACATTCATTTCTAATTGGGTAATCGTAATATGTTATTCTAGACGTCACTCACGACTTATGGGACTAAGTGTGTAATTAGGTTAACACACTTGGTGGTAAGAAAAGAGTTTTCTTTATCCCATTTCCAATTAGAACATGAACCTAGTAA
>CAOJBK010819305.1:0-13418 GCA_948294925.1 Codiaeum variegatum | reverse complement strand
GAACTTTAAATCCAAACAACTTTCATTTGTACCATCTATGTAGCAAAATGCTCGACATCTGTAACAGAGTTTGCATTAATTCATTTTTAAATTAGTTTATATAATTAGACAATTCTGAGAAACTGACCTAGGAATCTATTTGTAATCAATTTGTAAAATAGTATTCTTATAATGCATAAATTGATGTTAAGATAAGAGACTTAGAAATAACTAAACAACTTCTAAAAGAAACCTTTTCTACTTTCATAACTAGAAAGCCTCCTAAATGGTAAACAAACCATCAGATTTTGAATAGATTAACATCATTTTCCAGATCCTATTTCCTATGTATTGAGACAAATTGATGACACATTATCTTCAAAATTTGAAAGCTCTAGTCAATGTTGGCACACGCCTTGAATATGGGGTTGTATCTAGCCTCATCAAGGACGAAACCTAGGCCTCATCCTCTCACTTTAGAAAAACCAATGTTACCCAAAAGGAAGGCGGGGTTAATTCAATTTTGGTCTACAAACCCATTCAAATCAAAAGGAGATAATTCACTAACTTGGAGGGCTGGACATTAAGCTTCATCCTTAAAGAATGTCTGAAGAAGGAAGCATTCAAGCCTCTGGAGCTGAAACCCATTACAAACGCTCTGCCTAAGAACTTCAATATGGTAGAAAGATGTGATTACTATCAAGGGCCAGGCCATAAAATTAACAATTGTAAGGCCCTCATACATAAAATCCAAGACTTGATTGATGCTGATGAGCTCCTCATTCCTACTCCCAATATTGTCACAAATCCCCTATCTTAACACAATATTAATGCAATTTTGGCTAAAATTGGTGAAGGGGATTCAATGCATCTCATCTCTGATGCTAAACCCTTAAGAAATTTTCTTTACACTGGAGAAGACCTACCTTCCTTAGGGAAGTCTGTCTCCCCAAATTGCTCCAACTTAGGTGGTCGACCTTCTTTAAGGAAGCCATCCCAACATGACTACAATTGCATCATTGATCTAAGGTACCTTGGTGAAGAAATTAATACTATTATAAGGAGTGGGAGAATCAGTCAAGCACCTATTTTTTCCTCCCAATCCATAAGATAACCAATGGCCCAAAACAAAATAAGTTTCGTACCTGAAAAAGACCCTTGCTTAAACAACTGAAGCAAACTCAAGAAAACATTTCTTTTTGGAGCCTACCGATTTCCTCTTACCCTTACCGCCAAGCTCTTTGTAAGGCATTGAGTTAATGTTAAACACATATTTTCATAACTCCAAACACCCTGGTTGCTTCCATAACAAGTTCAACTAAAGGGGCATCCATAAATTTTACAGGCAATGAAATGCTACATAGGGGACCTCATAATGATGCCCTTTATATCACAATCATCATAAGGGAGAAAACTGTCCCAATGACTTTAGTTGATAATGGCTCTACACTTAACATCTGTCCATTCAAACTTGCAAGCTGCTTGGGTTTGGATGCTACTGATTTTACTCCTTCTAATTAAATTATTCAGGCTTATGATAACTCAAAAGAAGAAGTTTTGGGGGTGGAAACTCTGACTATCACAATGGGCCTAACCAATTTTTAGATACCATTCTAAGTCATTGATGTACCCTCTTGTTTGAATTTACTATTAGGAAGACCTTGGATTCACCAAGCCAAGGCAGTGACTTCAACTTTGCACCAAAGGGTCAAGTTTCCACTGAAAAATAGAATAGTAACTATCAAAGCAGACATATCTAGAAAATTTGAGGTCCTAAACACAGTTACCATTTTGGAAATCCAACTTGAGTTGCTAGCATATCCTTTATCTAGTTTCTCATTCATCTAATTCATTGAGACTAATGAGAATCTGAAGGAAGCAATCTCTCTAGACTTTAACCCATTCTGCAATCTGATGATTGGAAACATTATCAAGGATATGGCCTACTTCCTGGTATAGGCCTAGGAAAGAACCAACAAGGGATGAAGTCTTTCAATGAGTACCCATCTTTTATTCCACCTTCTAGCTTGGGATATCATCCAATAGATGATGAGATTGAAGAGGCGAAGGCCCAAGTAAGAGAAAGGTCTCTTATAGCTAGTAAAGGAGGAGAAGCTAACAACCCTATGGGGCCTTATTTCAAAACTCTTAATGGGAATTTTGTGAAAGAGGGAGAGATAGTTCCTTACTTTTCTTTTCCTGAAATTTGGGTTTACCCTGTTAGTGGCATAAGAATTCTCGGCTTTGAGTTGTTCTCCGATGTAAAGTTGACTTCTGAATACTGCTGGCCCATCTATTTTTTGTCCGATGACTTTGGAGAAAACATGGAAGCTAGCCTCTTTAGTGAAATAAATGTCCTAATTGATAAGGAGGAGAAAGCTAACCTCTACATCTTAATTAAGACTGTCTTGGGAAAACACAAAAATTGTCACTATGAAGCAAGCCCTTCTAAAGTTACTAAATTTGAATCAGAGATTGAGTCTGAATCTGAATTTGATACTGAGTTCAAGTCTTCTTCTTCTGAATTTGATATAACTGGTTCATCAGGCTTTAGTTATGAGTTTGAAGTAACCGTGAACCTGCCTTCTATTTCAATAAATTAAAATAACCAAATTTTCTTGTTATGAGCCTGTCTCTTTATTTCCTTTTGATGTTCTAACTGATGAATATGGTCTTAGTTAATCAGAAAAAGAGAATAAATTAATAAATGAAATAAAAGATATAGTTAAAGAGCCCGTCAACACTGGCACTCATGAGATGCCTAAAAAATTATACATTGAATCTACATTCTCGAATAATAGCATACAAAATCCGCCATCAAGAGATTTGAAGATTTCTTTGCCTGGAAGCCCATTGATATGATCTGTCTCAATCCAAGAATCGTCGTTCACAAGATCCCAACCTATCCATATTGTAAGCCTATTAAGTAGAAACTTAGGTGCATAAAGCCAGCCTGGTCTATTATAATCAAAGAGGAAGTGTCTAAGCAGCTCTCTCATCAGTTCATCGAGCCCATCAACTATCCGTCCTGATTGGAAAATATTGTTTTAGTGCTAAAGAAGGATGGGGAGGTCTAGGTGTGTGTAGACTATAAAGATCTAAACAAGCCCTACCCTAAGGATAATTTTCCTTCACCTTACATTACCTAGCTAGTAGACGCTTTAGCCGGTTCATGAGTTGGTTTCCTTAACCGATCTGGCGCTGGATATAATCAGATCCTGGTTTACCCTCCATACAAGGAGAAAATAACCTTCATCATAGAGTGAGGGACTTACTGTTATAGAGTAATTCCATTTGGAATAAAGAATGATGGATCCACTTATCAGAGCATGGCCACTATAGCCTTCCATTACATGATTCACAAAGAAGTGGAAGTCTATGTCGATGACATGGTTATTAAAGGCACAACTGTCGAGCAATACCTGTAAGCACTGGAGAAGTTCTTTCTTAGACTTCAATAGTATAATCTCAAGCTCAATCCTAACAAGTTCATAGTTAGAGCCTCTTCTAGAGTGTTCCTTTACTCTTTGGTTAGTAAGAAAGGGATCAAAATTGACCCTGCCATATCTAAGGCAATCAATGACATGCCACCTTCTAAAGCTAAGAAAGAGAAAAAGGGGTTCCTAGGTCATCTCCAATACATCAGCCAGTTCATTAACTAGTTAGCGGATACCTGTGGTCCCTTCTTCAACCTACTAAAGAAAAATTCCTCATAGTAAGGGAATGAGGAATGTCAAGTAGCATTCGAACAGAGCAAGCAAGACCTTCTGAATCCACCAGTCCTGTAAC
Organism: Codiaeum variegatum; assembly: GCA_948294925.1. NCBI lineage: Eukaryota > Viridiplantae > Streptophyta > Magnoliopsida > Malpighiales > Euphorbiaceae > Codiaeum > Codiaeum variegatum. The sequence goes on along the minus strand of CAOJBK010819305.1, from coordinate 9,650 downwards.
CTCTAAGACTTGGCAAGCCACTATTACTATACCTAATAGCTATCGATGAATCCATGAGTGCAATGCTAGCACAAAATGACCTAGATTCGCATAAAGAAAACACCAACTATTACTAAGTAAAAGAATGTTTGCTCATGGGCTCAAGTACAGTTACATTGAAAAGATCAACTTGGCTCCGGTATGGGTACGTCACAAATTGAGACATTATCTAGGGGCGTACATCACACATGTCCTCATTAATCAAATTCTACTCGAGTATCTCATGGAGAAACCTATCCTCGACAGTAAGATGGAAAGATGGATGACCTTAAGTATGTTTAGAGGAAAACCATCAAGAGGAGTGTCATTACTGATCAACTGGCTGCTGCCCTGATTGATGATGATTGGGAAGAACTTAAACTTCCCAATGAAGACATCTTATCCCTTTAGAATGAGCCATGGAAGTTATACTTTGATGGATCAACCAACCATATGGGATATGGATTTAGAATGGTGTTCTTTACACCTACCGAAGAAAGCTTACCTCTGGCAATCAAACTAAATTTTGAGGTAATAAACAATGAAGTTGAATATGAAACTTATGTCTCTATATTGGAATAATCCATCCAAATTGGTAACAAGGACTTGGAATTATATAGTGATTCAAAAATCTCATAGTCTCCCAAGCCTTGGAAAAATGGAAAATTGGAGAGGAGCAATTGGTTCCTTACCATAAGCACTTCGAAGAATTAGCAGCCAACTTTGATGCTTTATCTTTCTAATATTTGCCAAGAACACAAAATAGGTTTACTAAAAACTAGCAACCCTTACATCCATGATAAAAATACATGATGGGTTCGTTATCCATCCTATTTCGATAAGTATCAAGTGTGAACCAAGTTTTCAATCTCATTGCATGAATATTCAAGAAGCTGAGGAAAAGTCTGGGTATTGGGACATTTACATCTATCTCACAAAAGGTGAATATCCTAAATGTGCCTCCAAATCAGAAAGGAGAACCACAAGGCAACTGGCCAGTGAATACATCCCAAGAGGGGACATTCTTTATAAGAAAACTTGGAATGGCATCGATTTAAATTTCATCTTTGATGATGAGGCCAACAAAATTATTAAGGAGATCCATGGTGGGGTAGATGGTACCCACATGAATGGATGGCTCCTATCTCATAAGATCATGAACCAAGGTTACTACTGGCTAACCATGAATGGAGATGGTGCATGATTTGCATGGAGATATCTAAAATATCATGAATATGCCAAGCTTCAATAGCTTTCATGTTCTCCACTTAACTCGATCTCAACTCCTTAGCCCTTTGTTGTTTGGGGCATTAATGTCATAGGTAAACTTTCATCAAAATCATCTGCTGGCCATGAGTACATTCTAGTGGCTATTTAATACTTCACAAAATGAGTTGAAGTTACACCTTACCAAGTCTTAAACTCAAAGAACATGACCCAGTCCATCGAAATGAACATCATCGCAAGGTATGGTGTCTTACATGAAATTTTTTCAGACAATGATTTCCATTTTCAAAAGGAAGTAGTCACTCACCTAAAGAAGGAAAATATCAAACGCCACAGTTCTTCACCGTATAGAGCCCAGACCAACGGTGCAGTTGAGGCGGTGAACAAAGTATTAAAGTACATGCTTCATAAAATGATCAGTAACCACAAAGGTAGGCATCTACAATTACCAAGTGCCCTCATTGGCTACAAAATTGCATATAAATTAGCTACTAGAGCAGTACCTTACTAACTAGTCAATGGAATGGAAGCGATCCTTCCTATAAAGTTAGAAATTCAGACGGTAAGAGTTCTCTAAGAAGCTCAAGTTTCTGAACTAGACTGGCAATAGGCCTACTACGACTAACTCAACCTAATCGATGATAAAATGTTAGAAGCACTTCACCAGAATCAGAATTACTAGATAAGGCATACAAAGCATTTGAATATAAGTAATAATCTTCAGGAAGGCAACCTAGTCCTTAAAAAGATAAGACAAGTCACACAAGACCCTCGAAGGAAATTCAGATCTCCTTGGAGTGGACCCTACATCAGCAAGCAAATCATGTCGGGGGGAAGCATCATCTTAATGGATGTCGACGACATTGAGTACAGTCGTCCGACCAACTTAGACCAGCTCAATAAATACTTCATCTAGTGTTCTTATTGTATGAGCATGCATTCATGCATCACATATCTGTAATAAGAACTACATGGACTTGATTCTCTAAAAATTATCGTATACTTCATTTTTCAAAAATCTATTGTAAGGATATACGTAGGCAACCCTCACGGGTGCGGTCTAAAGCATTCAATAAAACTCAAAGTTTTATTCTCATTTAGGCTCTTTAACATTTCATGTAAGAGTTAAAATGAACAAATAAACAAAATAAGAAAACATAGAACCCTCTAAGCTTAAAACCCAAGTGGGAAATTTAGGCAAAATTAAGGTACAACCTGTTAGATTGAAAACTGAAAAGATAGCCTAGGCAATAATCAAGGCAGTTCACTAAGTTTAAAACCCAAAAGGGCAGCTTAGAAAAAAAGAAGTGCTTAATAATAAAAAAAAAAAAGTATTTTATTGAGGTCTTATTCATCTTTTGGAACATCCAAAACAAGATACTTGTGATAAAAAATGAAAGAATATAAATAAAAAATAGAAACAAAGTTTTATTTAAGGACTAGTCTAGACTTAGACTCAGCCTTCAATCTCGGTCAGAAAGCATATTGGTTTGCCTTCTCCTTTTGCCAACATGCTTCAATCCATCATTCTATGTATTATGAAGGCTTGCTATAGTCATCACCAAGAATCACCATCGCTCATGTGAAATCACGAATCCAGAACTTTAGAACAGATATATCCACTTTAGCATTCACAATAGTTACTTAAAAGAGTGGGCCATCTAGGGCACATCCTGATCGTGCCCCATTTGACAAAGAACTCGGGCAGCTTGATACCAAGTCATCATCTTGAAACTAAGTAGATACACATACTTATACCCTTGGCTCCTTGGCATAAACTATTTGAGGGTATACTAGTCAGGCCTTCAAAGCAGATTGAAATGACTCAACTCCATCAACCAACTAATCCATTCCCTTTCAGTAAAGTAGCTGATAATAATCATCCAAGTATGATACCAGGATGGAAATTAATCTGTTGACCTATGGGAGGGGACTGGGGTCAATCTTACGATGATCCCTAAACCAAATCTGGAAGGAAACATGATAGTAAAAATAGCCTCATACATGCTAGAATAGATAAGCAACTGAAAAGGTTTGAGTACCTAGAGTAAAATTGGACTAATAGTCTAAGGTCCTCTCATACTGTAATGATGATCCAGGCTCAGCAGTGTCTCAACCACAATCATACTAATGATTGACTTTCCCTCGCCCATCTGGGGTATTAGCTTAGCCACCTATGCATCACCCCATCTAACCGGGCCCACAAAAATACAGACCATGGTCAAGCCGAAAGCATATGCCTTCAGTCTCCTAGTTGACCAAATAGGGTCCTTTCAATACTCCCAAAACATGTCGGCCAAAGTACGCAGGTCCACAAAATCTTCTCTCACCATATTGAAAGTAGCCTCCATGCTTGAAAGAGTTAAAGTAACCAAACCTCTCAACTGGATTAGCCAGATCAGCCTCAGAGTTTGCACCAAGAAAAACCAAAAATTCCTTAAAAGTTGGACACATCTCATCCATACCAGCCCCAAATTGGAACACATGATCAATAAAATCCCAAAATCGAATACAAGTATTCAAATATTCCCAGTCAATCTTGATAAATCTAAGAATTGGCAAGGCACTCATGCCATACTTGTCAAAGTTGATTATGCTCACTTGGTCTAAGTTCTTGCATTACCTATGCATCACTTAGCTGAAGTATGACTCTATTTGTAGGGGTAACTCACAAAATACTTTGTTTCTAAACAAACATAATAAATTCAAAAAATTCAAAATTTCATACAAATATCAAAGTTTCATGAAAACTCAAACGTTTTACAAAATAGAGACCCACAATGGGCCATACTTAGCATGCATCACATCCATCTCCCTCCAAATCATATCAACATCCAACATATGTCTGGGGGCATCCTCTTGAAAAACCCTTCTCAACAATGTAAAGGTACTACAATTATATGATAAAGCTCAGAATTTGACAAGGTTAAAGCCTCACACGGCCCAACTTCAACTCCAACAAGCCTATAAGTTCATATGTCATGATCACCAAGATCCGTATAACAGTTACAAAATGTTTGGCATCCCCCAAAATGGGAACACCATTAGCCTAGAAGATGACATGGCATAAGCCCTTAACCTGAAATGGCAATAAGCCCAAAATTCGACATGGCACAACAACTAGCCCAGAATCTGACGTGGCATGACAACAAGCCCTGAAACTGATATGACATCATCACAAGCCTAGAATCTCACATGGCACTTATGGGTTCACCATCATCAGAATCACTTTCTGCTCGAAGCCAATACAAATGAGGGGCCCGCTGTGAACCCTTAATTTTGTAGCTCCTTAATTGTTAGTTGCCTCATGACTCTCAACTAGAGTTAAAGGTTTAGGAATAGAATGGGGGTCAAGGGGGAAGCACCCCTTAATACATTTAAACATAATCTCAATGAAAATCTCATATTTTTACACCATCAAATATGGCTTGTCAATATGAGCCCATAGGTTCAAATCACGATTTAATTGGATCTCAAATGGACCCAGAAAACCTAAAAAAACCAAACCAAAATTGACTAGACCGGACCCAATAAAATCGAGCCAAGCATTTGAACCTAAACACATGCTTCTAGGCCCAAACGCATGTGTTTAGAGCCTCACGCATGTGTTAAGGCTCTCACACATGCGTTTGAGCCAAAACGCATGCATTTGGCTTCAGACTCATTGGGCCCAATTTTCCAACTTTTTCAACATGGTTTTCTATAAATTTCATCCTCCGAGTCATTTTTTGGAACACTTTTTTTTCCTCTTTTTAGACACTTTTTATGGACTTTCAGACACCAAATTCCACATAAAACACTTCGAAACACCAAAATTTTATCAGAAATACTCAACTTTCTGCAACTCCGATTAGGCACTTAGTTCATCCTTCCAGAGTTATACTCTAATAAAACACCAGACAGTCTTCCTAAGCACAACAGAGACTCACTTAGATTTCATCAAGCCTTCAGAAAAATCAATTCTGAAGCCCCAAAAGCCAAAGGTAAAAAAAATGGTATAGTATTCTTTGGTTCTGAATATAAGCCCTTGAATATGATATAGGAAATTTCACCATTCAAAAATCATTTTTCATAAATCAAAATTTCAATCAATTAATAGCTTGACTGGTTAATTCTTTTAAATCAAAAAAATAAATTAGCTTTTGAACACACTACCAAATCTATTTCATGAGAATGGAGAATGGGGCGGGGTTTGATTCCCATTCAAAGGGATACACCAGCAAGCCTACTCAAAAGGCTTCAACTCTAAAATATTTTTCTTTCCTTTTTTATTTTAATTTTATTTCAGTTCAATTTATATTCTATTTGGTAATGTCTGTTGTATTTTTGCATTATTTTTCCTTTGTTAGTTTTGTAACTATTTTTGGGAATGTGTGCCTTTCTCATATCCTTTTGGATTGGAAAAAGGATCCCCTATGGTTATAATTTATTTTAATGTATTTTATTTTATTATCACTTTATATTAATTTATTGAGAATATGTGTCTTCCCTAGAACCCTTTGAGGCTAAAAAAGGACTCCTATTTTATTTTTTTCACTTTTACTGCTTTTCATTTTCATACTGTTATTCATGGTATTATCCCTTCCCATAAATCATATCTGGCATGATATATTTGTTCATTAATCACAAACGTATGCCATACATACATAAAAAATAATTTTTTAACCGATACTATACAGATTTTCTAAGCAAAAAATTATTTAGTAACTGGAAAAAATATTTTCTAAATATTTTTATCAAATCACGAATCTCCGAACCCAACTATGGTTTGTGACCTAACTTTTCCAAAATTAATTGGGTAAATGATTATAGTTTTCAAAAATGGAGTTCAAAATGATTTTTTGATCACCTAGAAAAATAGCTTTTCTAAAGATTAAGTGACGACTTAAACACATTCGCACGTGCACCCAATGAACTCACTTGGACTGTACCAAAGTAAGAACTACCAAAACTGTGAAGTTATGTGCAATCTGACCCCACGTAGTCGATTTGCTTGAGCCATAAACACGAAGGTGCGTTGGCAGCTACCCAAGGTTCGGATATGGCCTTACAATGTATAAATTGTTTTTAGAAAGACTTTGATTTTTCTAACATCTACGTGTTAGTCCGTCGGATGCAGACTTACAGGACTCTGACAGTTTATATGTTAGAAACAAAGCAATTATATTAGTTATTAAACTTATCTTTATCTCTTTTTTCACTTTTTTTTATCTCTTAATAGCTACATTTTCATTGTCTATAAATACCCCCACCATAAACTCAAATTAAGAGATGAAGAGAAATGTTCTTATTTATATTGCTCAAATGTTTTCAAGATTGTGAATTTAACATGCTTCATTTACTTATTATTCTCAAACATATCTTTCATCTCTTCATTGAAGAAAATATTTTATGCATTAAATCCGTTTTTCTTAAGAAACTTTGTGTATTCATATATTTATTGAGTTTGAGTCCACATTAAAATATTTGCTCACTCAAAATTCCAGCATTTAAAGTCTCCATCCACAAAGGAATTTTGTCATAACTCATTTAAATTTCTTTGTATTTTGAACTTAAAAAGTTGTAAAGGTTCCAAGCACCTTGTGTAAAGCTTATGGTTAAGTGTTGACATGTCATAGCCACTCGGTCCCAAATTCTGTAAGATTCACTTGCTCCTGATAGCAGTGAATAGGTGTTTAGAAGCCCAAGTGAAATTTTGATGGAATCAGTTGAGAAAGGGTAATACTTTACTGATGTTAGCTTGTATAAGGTGAACCAGTATAAGGTTTACTCTAGTTAGATTGCAATAGAGGTGATAGTGAAATACTCAGGGTGGTATCTTTGGGAACTAGACGAAGGTGTTACTGTCGAAAAAATATAACTTTTCTGTGTCTACTTTATCTATTTATTATTGCATATGTCTATTTAGTTTTGCATTTAGCTGATTATGTATCTAACATCTCATTTCACCATAATTTAATCAAACTTGGTATTAAAACTAATAATATTGATTTTAAATCAAACTACAAACTTCTCATGAAATTAGCTAGCTAACTTCTAAGATTACCAATTGAGAACTTAATTATACTCCACTTGATATCTGAACAACCAATTTAGAGAAATGATAGAAGTATCTGATAAAGCTAATTTATGCTTTATTTGATAATGTAACACCTTTTGTTAGGATCTAATATATTGATAAGTTGAGTTAGGATCTAATCTCAGCAAAATTAAAATCAATCGAAAAAGACTCCAATTCTCATCCCCACCCCCACCCCCTTTCTTTTGGACATCTAATATGCATTATCAGAGGATATACAAATAGCTCAGGTTGTATCTCCAATATAGGCACAATGGCTAGGACTTCAAATTTTCCAGACATGCTAGCCTTAATAGTGATCAACACATGTTATTCTTAAAAGGTAACTTGACTTTCTAGTGGAGAGAGGATGGGATAGCCTTGTCTTGGTTGATCTATAATCGACCAACTAGTAGGTTGAAGCATAAGTGCACATCCATAACTTGGATTGGTATTTCAAAGTTTATAGGGTCCATGGTGACAGTCAGAGTTTCCACCCCTAAAAATTCCCTCTTATAATTTCCATATGTTATTAAAATATGATCAAAAGGGTAAAATCAATAGCTTGTAGGCCCAAACAGTTAGTGACCTTCAGTGTGCATTCATTCTAAGCGGACCAATTAAATATGAGGGTTATTAGAATAGTCTTCTCTCTTAGAATCACTATAACATAGAGACCATCATTACGAGGACCCTCAAAAGGGATCTCATTATCAGTAAAGTATATGGTTGTGCATTTAGCAATACTTGTAATTGAGGCCATTAGGATATCAAGAGAAATGTCAATAGAAGTTCGACATTAGTTGAATGCCTTGCATAAGGCTTGCTGGTACGAGTAAGATGACATAGTTAGGCTCCAAATAGAGATGTTAGCCTAAGTCTTCTTAAGTAGTTTGAAAATAGCTTCCTCTTCAGTTGGTTGATTTGGTTATGGTTGGACAAGAGCTTAAGTAATTCTACCATTTCTGGTAATGGCATCAATTTCAGTAGCCATATTGATCAAATTTATGATCACAACAGTAGTTATTTAGGATAGACTTCCCATCAAAGGGTAGGTCATCCCCAACATAAGAGAGATTTTATAGAGAATCAAATGTGTTGAATCCCCTAGTTTAAAGTCTATGAGAATGGCATTGACATTATGGTCAACCTAAGGATTGGAGTTGATATTTGGTAATGAGCTGGTGGAAGGAGCTCTTTGAGTCAATGAGGTCTTTGGATTTTATGTCTAAAGGCCTTGTAAACGTCATTTTATTACCCAAGTCCATCATGGTAGTCATACCTTTCAATTACAGTTGAAGTTCTTTGGTAATGGATCAAGGATTGGCCTTAGTTCAAAGGGAGTGATATCACCACCTTCTAAGCATCTCTTCTATATGGAACTTCGGGAAACACCACCTATTCATGCCTAAAAATATATTTTGGGATTTTGAAAATTAAAATAATTAAATTAATTCAAATTGGATAAAAAAAAAAGGCCTAAAGAAATATTAAGCCCATCATAGAATTATATTTTCCTAACTTGGCATCAATATATCGGAAGAATCTGGAGCTGGAGTCTTGTAACGAAAGTAATATAATGATGAATTTATTTCCTCAGAGTAGCTGTTGATCTTTTGTATTATGCCTGAGGAACGGGTGCATCAGGAGTATAAAAGTGACAGTAGAGAACGTAAAAAAACACACATCAAATCATCAAACAATCAACATCAACAATCACAAATTTTCAATTTCTCAATTTAGTTTTTATAATTACTAAATTGTTCATCAAGTTTGAAATCTTTTTTACTATTTTTGTCCTTATCATCCTTCTTTGGTATTTTCAATTTATTGTAATCATGAAATTTTCAAAGAATACAATAAGCTTTGCAATCTTCCATTAAAATTTCTATTTTCATTTACAAACTCTATTTTGTGAAATCCAGATGAATTTTTGTAATGGAGTTTTGGGATCCACTCCGTTTGATAGAAGTCAGTAAATTTACATTGAGGAAATTCTCCTTTAGCACGCCCCCTAGTTTGAAAAATAACCAACAATCTTTTTGGCACGCTTGGTGGGACTACGTTTCACAATGATGAAATTAAGAAATGGCAAAAAAAAATTTGATGATAGAGAGACACCCAATAAAACACCTTGGGAATCAGGTGATGAATATTCTGAAGAAGCGCTTATCGATCAGACAGGGGATAACTTGAAAGTGATCAAAGATGATGGTGAGAACATCAGTTCTCACAGTTTTGACAAGTTCAAAGCACTATAGGAGGCAATTCCTAAGGTAGTAAATTCAATGACACAAGCCAACAATATCATTCTAATACTTTTTATAGTTTTGAAAAAATTATCCTT
>CAOJBK010818682.1:0-14429 GCA_948294925.1 Codiaeum variegatum | reverse complement strand
TATTAGGTTTATGTTCTAATTAGTAATGGGATAAAGAAAACTCTTTTCTTCCCACCATGTATGTAATCCATAATTTATACTTAGTCCCATAACTCATGGATAATGTCTAGCATAACATGTCATGACTACCTAATTAAAAATGAAAGTCAGTGATTACATCTATAACATTGCATGTACCTCTTGATTATAATTACCCTGCACTTGAATCCCTTCATTACGGATTCCCAATCTTAGCTAGGGTCATGGAATAGTCAAACCTTATATGCTAGATCATATGACTTCTATTTGGTTCTAAGTCTCAATAAATTGATTCTTACTAGAAACTCTTTCTAGTGAATCTTTACTACCTTGGCCAAGGATTTGTGAATCGAGAACAACCAGAAGTTATAGGATTCCTTCCTTATTTACCCATGTTAATGAATTCTTTCTTAGAGATCACTTATCTCAACATACCACTAATTATGGTCACCACATTCCATACATCAACACTTGATTAGCATTGATATATAGGCAGTAACAAACCATAGCCATAAATATGTTAGATAACATGTCACCTCAAGTCTAAGGATTATATGCACAATTACAATCTAGACAATGAGACATTGACTGGTGGATAAAACCTATGTGTCTATCATTTAATGTCATTGAATGACTTACTCATCTCTTGAGTGTCTACGTGTTGTCACGACATCAAATGTTTGTAGTTTGTGACTCACTACCTCCATACCAACAAGTACCTCATACTTGTCATGGATGAAAATAGAGGTGATGGTCTCTCTGGATTAATAACGTTCCTACCAATAATTCTATGACCGTGAACTTGCTTGAAAGTCTATGACAAAAAGAATCTGTCTCCAATTTCCCAAACTCTTTGAGAATAGATTCTCTTACATAGAACTTATGGAACATATATACGTCATACACTAAAATGAAAATGATCATAAAATAAAAACATATATATTAATAACCATTAATGGATAAGATTATAAATATATACCTAAAGTACATGCTCTAGGGCATACAACTCCAAGACTTTTATCCATTCGAGAAGAGGTATAATGCCATAGGCAATTATGCAAGTCTTACTACATTTATAATAAGCTTTTATATACTTCCTCTCTCCAAAGATGATCAGCTATAGAAGATCATGAATAGTTTCCAATGGGGTAATGTTAAGGATAATAAAAAAGAAGTGAGATGGGTATCTTAGGAGAAATTATGCATGGACAATGACAAAGGGGAGATGGGTTCTTAAAATCTACACCATCTTAATCTATCAACACTTATAAAGCATGTTTGGTGTATTCTAAAAAATAACTCAACGCTGACAACTAGTGTTTTAGTGCCTACAAACTCTAGCATTTTGTCAACCATAGCTTTTGTGATTCCACTCTTAAAATATGATATTGTGGGGAGAATTGGTTATGGTAAATCAATTTTGATTTAAGGAGACAACTAACTTACCATGCTAACATCTTTCAAACCTATCATGCCTTAACCTTCCAATGCATCAGTCTCCTTGGTTGTGGATCTCATTACAACTGGTATATGGAATTTTGTAACTAATTAATGACTTTTTAAATTTAGGACATGTCGAGTTGTTGTTTTCAATTCCATTTCCTAATAAGTTAAGAGCATATGTGTTTAGTTGGTTCCATTCTAAAAGTGGTGTTTACACTATTCACCCCACATATTGGATTATTATGGATAATATGCAATTAACTTTCCCATCTAGTAGCTCTACAAATCATCTATGAAAGGCCATTTGGGATATTTAAGTGATAGAAAAGCAAAAGGAAAAAGCTAGTCCATAGCATATTTAGGAGTAACAATCAACTTGATTAAAAGAGGAATGAGTTTGGATAGCAATTGTCTGTTTTGCAATCTGCTAATGAAACCACTATTTCTAAAATGTCCTTTTTCTATAAATTTCTTATTATCATCAGGCTTATAAGCTAAGACATTAAGAGAATGGGTTTCCTTTTCGAATTGGTTTTTGTTGATTCTAAACCAATATAATGACTCTACTTTCGTAAAATTTGTTGTTATCATTGATGCAATATTCTTTCTTTATATTAAAAAAGTGTGAAAGGATGTCAGCTGAGATCCTTCTATGGTCACTCCTCAATTTCTATCAAATTTAGAAAAGTTGTATCAACTTAGCATCAATATGAAGCAAAACTAAACTGCTCATGCTATTGTGTCTCATCCTAATTCATACTTGTAGGCCTCCACTGTAGGTTCTATTACTTTTAATATTGATGAAAGCCTAAACCACCCTCAAATGTTTACAGCATTATTGTAGGTCTTAGTGATAATAATGTTATGGTCACATATTCTATGATTGCTCTCCTTTATGGTTTTACACCAATTTCCATAGAAGAACTAGGTCATGTTTTGTAATGGCCTTTGAACTACAACTTTTCCCAGCTCATTATTGAAAGTGATATCTTAGATCTCATTAATAGAATCAATGATCACACTCTTTTACTCACTCCATTGGAGTTTATCATTCAAAACATTCATTCCTTATTGTCTTCATCTATATGGGTCATACATGTGGATAGGGAAGGTAATTCATTTATGCATATTCCAGCTACAAAGAGTACACGTCCTTCTCATTTATATGTATAGATTTTACCTTTCCTTGCTTTGTTATTGACACCTATGTAAAAGACTCATCTTTAATAAATTAATATAACCTACTTTTATCTTAGAAAACATATTGCTTATTATGGGATAAGTTAGCTAAAAAAGTAGTTCTTTTTCAAAAGTATAAAACTTTTATTTTTTTTATTACCATTATAAAAAAAAAAAACTTTCTACAAAAGTAAAAAATTACTTATTGAGTTTGGAGAGAGAAACTTCCTTATGAATCTTAAGAAGCTCAACTTTGTGAGTTTAAATAAAATAAAACCGATGAAAGTTAAAATAAGATTCTGCTTTTTAGAAAGTTACATACATTCGAAATATACAACTATTTCCTTGGATGTTTATTTTCTAAGAAATATCTTCTTAAAATAATTTAATTACTAGGAAGTATATTTCCCGTGAGTATGTTATGTAATTCAAGCAACACCAAAGTTAACGAAATGCTATACTCATTAGGCACAAAAGTACAAGAGAGTAATTAAAATTGCAATGTAAAATAATAATCTCAGAGGTCATTTGGTATGAAGGAATTCAATATGGATTTCATAAAATTTATGAATTTTAAATTATTTGCTAGTTGGTTTGCAAAAGTAAAAAATAAAATTCATGGATTATCAAAATTCATCATGCTTTAAAATCTTCAAAAATGAAGGATTTGAAATCACACATAAAAAGTGAATTTTCTATTTCATGGATTTTAATTAAATTTATGAATTTTGTTGCAAGACCTTTCTTTTTTACTTTTATTAAAATCATCATTTTGATTTCTTTTAGGAACACCAAGAATTATTGCAAATGAGATGCAAGAACAAAAGGAATGCAAGGAGTGCACATATTTATCCACTCTTAAAAACTAGAAGTAGAAACCAGTTAGCCACACAATTTGTAAATCACTTAATAGTAAATTATTCATGTGGAATTAAATCATGGAGTAAAGTATTACAATCTAAAATAATCAAGCAAAAAATTAGTCTATCATCTCTTTTCTCCGTAAAGCTTGAATCAAAAGTAAGAAATCAGTTTCTAAAACCATATGATGAACATGATTCTCCTTTAACCATGATAAAGCTTCATAAAAGCTAATGGCCTCAACTATAGATGGATAAGAATTACCTAACATCACTCCATTATTCATATGTATAGAAACTTTAGTATCAGATGGAAAAGGCAACCATGGATCCCTTTGTATGTGTGTGTGTGTGTGTGTGTATATATATATATATATATATATGTGTGTGTGTGTGTGTGTGTGTGTGTGTGTGTGTATGTGTGTGTGTGTGTGTGTGTGTGTGTGTGTGAAGGGATAGTTTGACCAGACATAATATGCTTAAAATATTGAGAATTAAGCTGATTTTGGATAGACAAAAGGCCATTTCATAACATATTAAAAAAGTCATGGTATTGATTTAATTGCAAGCTTAATATTGATATTTCAACTTTTTGATGCAATTGAGGGTCTAATAGGCATGTACTACACAACAAGGGGTAGTCATCCTTGATAGAATATGAAATATTATTATATTTATCTCTTGTAAATCATTGTACTTATCTTCTATTGAGTATAACTATACTTGTTCTCCTCTACCTAATGTAGAGAGACTTTTCTATTTATTACTATTCACATGGTATTAGAGCCATGACCAACACAAACTCCTCAACCACATCTTTAACAACTTCTTCATCATCTTCCTCTTTGTCTCCTATGTTAGCTTCTTCTATGTTTATGTTCTCTTTTATGTCTATGTCTTCATCTTTCCATCCTTCTTTTTCAGTATCAAATATTCATAATCTTCGGAGTGAAATAATCAATTTCACTAATTACCTCCTCTGTCAATCAATGATCATCCTTGTGTTTACTAGTTATGATGTATATGATCATATAAATGACAAAAGTGAATGCCCACTTGCAAAAATCTCACATTCAGATGATTCAATAACACCTAACCCTACCTTCCTTCTTTGGAATCATATTGATGCTCTTGTGCTATCTTGGATCCAGGCCATAATTTTCTCTGATATCTTTTATAGACTTCTCAAACCTAATGTTCAGTTAAATATTAGACAAGCCTAGTTATCTATTGAGAAATTATTCAAAGACCAAGCCTACTCTCAACTCCTTTAACTGAAATCTAAATTTTATAATGCTACCAAGGGAGGTTCCACCATTAATGAACATCTTTAAAAATTAAAAACTATATATGATTCCCTTCTTTCTATTGGCTGTAATCTTTCTAAGTCTGATCTTGTTCTTCAAATCCTTGAAGGATTACCCAAAGAGTATAATAGTCCTTATCACTCTTCATTCTAAAAGACCTTTACCTTATTTCATTGATGTAAGAACAGAACTTTATCTTTATGGAATTCATCTGACCAAGCTAAACAAGTCCACCAATTTTAATCAAATGGCCTTTGTTGTAGTCACCAACACCAATTCTCAAAACTCAATTCCTTGCTCTTCTAATACCTAATGTTATTCTAGTCAATTTTCTATTTCTAATAATCAAGGATATTATAGAGGTCAATGACCTGACCGTGGTCTTCACAATAGTTGTTTTCTTAATTTCCAGACTCGTTCCTATCTTTCTCCATCAAATAGTTTCCATGGTATCTTAGGTTCTTATCTTATTTCTCCAATGATTCAATGTTAATTATGTAATGGCTATGATCATGTTACTCGAGATTGTCAACATTTTATTGGTAATTTCATCAATTCCTTTCAATCTAAACATTTACAGTAACAAAAATCATCTACACTTTGACAACAAGCCATTCAAGCCTCGCATCTTCAAGAACCTCCTATAAATATATGGCTTCCTGATACTGGTACAACTTCTCATCTGACATCTAATCTTAGTAATCTTTCCTCTTCTCGTGCTTATTCTAGTTGTGATAGAGTTATGTTTGGTGATGTCTTAGTTATTCCATTATAAAATTTAGATTGACTCAATCAAAAAATTTTAATCTCCATGATGTCTTAGTTGTTCTAAATGTCAAGTCAAATCTAGTTTCTTCAAATGTTTCATAACTAATAATTTATGTTCTGTTGAGTTTGATCCTTTATGTTTTTCTATGAAGGATTTCCAAACCAAATTACCACTTCTTCGTTGCAATAAACTTGTTGATTCGTACTTTTTTCCTCCAAGCTTTAGTCAGAACATGTCCACTTGAAGTCCTTCTGTGTCTGTCGCCAATCATCTACCTGAAGAGATTTGGCATTAACATCTTGGTCATTGCAGTACTCCAGTTCTTAGAAGTTTTCTTAGGAATTATTATAGTTTTTCTTTAGATAGGCTAGAAAATTTCCATTGTCATGTTTGTTCAATTGGTAAAATTGTTTGTTTCCTTTTTTCAATAAGCATGTAAGAGCAAATGCTCCCTTCCATTTAATTGATTACAATGTTTGGACTTCACTTGTTTCATCCTCTTTTGGTTATCGATACTATGTTGTGTTCATTGATGATTTTAGTCATTATGTGTGGTTGTTTCCTTTACATAATAAATCTGACATGTTTGATAAATTTATTGATTTCCATAAATTCATTTAGACCCAATTTAAAACAAACATTAAATTTTTTTAGAGTGATGGTGGAGGAGAGTTTACAAGTAACAAATTTTGGTCTTTTACTGCTTCTAAAGGAAAATATATGCAATTATCATGTCTGCATACACTGTAAAAAAATGGTGCAATAGAATGGTTACATCGTACATTGTTGAATATGGTTCGTACAATTCTTTTTTAGGTTAAACTACCATCTGAGTTTTGGGTTGAAGTTGTACAAGCAGTTGTTTATATTTTGAATAGATTTCCCACAACCACATTGAATCAAAAATCTCCTTTTGGGCTTTTGTATCCCAAGTTACTTGACCCAACTTTTTTAAAGGTCTTCGACTATCTATGTTACCCATACTTGTCCTTTTTCTACAATAACTCTAACCTCGTTTAACTCCTTTTATGTTTCTTAGGTATTCATTAAATCATAAAGGGTATTGGTGCTTCGTTCTTAATTCACACAAGATAATCATCTTAAGACATGTCCAATTTATTGAGTCAATATTTCCCTATTCCTAATTCCAATCACCTACTGCCTTATCTAAAACACAACAATTCAAATCTCCTATTCATGTTCCCCAGTCTTTACCAAATACGTTACTTTATTTGAAGACTCAATTCTAATCTAATTATTCTACCAATAAAGATATTATGTTATCCTCATCCACTATATCTGCTTCTATCTCTTCTCCATCACAATCTCCCATTCCTACTATAATTATTAATCCTCCAACTCTAGATAATTCTATCCAAAAAGGGTCTTTCAATCTTATCTAAGAAACTGTAAGAGACACCATCTATTCCTTCTAAACAGAAACCTCCAAAACTGCCTGCTATTAATATCCATACCATGGTAACCTGAACCAAAACTAGAAACACCAAGCCTAAACATTTTCCATCCTATCATGATACCACCTCTACACATCACATCAATGAACCAACATCCTATACTGAAGCTCAAAAATTAAAGGAGTGGTGTGAGGCCATGGTAGCTAAGTATAATGCTTTAATTCAAAACAAGACGTGGACTCTTGTACCAAGGCTTGCACATACAAATGTAATGGGTTGCGAGTGGGTGTATAAAGTGAAAATAAGATCAAATGGTAGTTTAGAGAGATACAAAGCATGCTTGGTTAAATGAGAATTCAATCAATAGCCTGGAATCGACTATGATGAGACCTATAGTCCAGTGGTTAAGCTAGTAACAATTAAGACAATTCTCGATATGGCTCTTTCTAGAAATTGGTCTATACACCAGCTAGACGTCAAAAATTCTTTTCTTGGCTAAAGAAGTATATATGGAACAACCAAATGGGTTTAAGCATCTCGATTTTCCTAACAATGTTTATAAGTTAAACATGGCCATTTATAGCCTCAAATAGGGCCTAATTTCTCAGGTTTCATAATTTCTTACTTTCTCTTGGTTTTCAAAGTAGAAGAGCTAATAATTCTATGTTTATTTTCAATGGGTCTCAACTTATGGTTGCTATATTACTATATGTTGATGACATAATACTCACAGCCTCCTCTTCTAGAATGTTGTGTTCCTTATTAAAGAGGATCAAAATGGAAATTTTAATGACTGACTTAGGCCCCTTGCATTATTTTCTCGACATATAAATTATAAGAAATCAGGAAGGAATACTTTTAGATCAATCTAAGTATGCTTTCATGCTTCTTGAATAGTGTCAAATGGAATGTAGCAAGCCAGTGTTATCTTCAATCAGTTCTAGAGATAATTTGACAGTATGTGACAGTCCTATCCTTAATAATCCACTGAGATATAAAAGTCTGGTTGGTGCCTTACAATATTTAACCTTCACAAGATTGGATATATCCTTTTTCATCAATAAGATATGTCATTTCATGAGAAATCTAAAGGAAAATCATCTCGTAGTTGTTAAATGAATCTTAAGATATGTTAAGGGAACAATGCATTATGTTCTGTAGTTTTATTTCAATAGTTCATATTCTTTAACAACTTTTTGTGACGCTGATTGGGCAGGGTGTCTCGACACTCGAAGGTTTATTACTGATTTTTATACTTTTCTTGGTTCCAACTTGATATCGTGGTCTATAAAGAAGCAAACAACAGTCCTAAGATCAAGTGTAGAGGCAGAATACAATGCAATTGCAGTAGGGGTAGCTAAACTCAATTTGATTGAAAATATTCTCAAGGACCTTTCTATTCCATTATCTTTGCAGCCTGTTATTTACTGTAATAATGTTGTTGCAACCTATATGATAGCAAATCCAATCCATCTTGTACGCTCCAAACATAATGAAATTGACATCCATTTCGTTAGAGATAAAGTAGTAGTAGGAAAACTTTAAGTAAAATATATGCCCAGTCAAGAACAATTGGCTAACATATTCACAAGGGGCTAACTGTGTAGCGCTTCCATCTTCTTCGAGCCAATCTTGCGTGTTACCTCAGCACGCTAAGATTGAGGGGGGTTGATAGAATCTGAAATATTATTATTTTTATCTCTTGTAAATAATTGTACTTATCTTCTATTGAGTATTAATTTATACCTATTCTCTTCTACCTAACGTAAAGACACTTTCATGTATATTATTGTTCACAATCCTATTAACACTCGGCATAAAAATGAAATCACATTTAGTGTTGAGGAGGGGACTCGAACTTGAGACTTCTCACTCGTAAAATCATTACCCTCTGCCCTTGAGCTGGGCCTCAAGTGTATGTTAATATTTCATTTAAATCAACACACAAATGGAAAGGATATACCAACTATCTAAAGTATATTAAAAGACACACTCTATGTATTTCTAATTTCAACCAAATTATTGATCACATATATATAATTGATGTCTTTGGAACCAATAAGAAAGACAAAAGACAACCTATGGTTCACACTTTGCTCATCGAGGATAAACATGATCAAACCAAAGAAAGGACAAGCTGATGCCTAAAGGGAAAATATTCCAATGCCTAAGTCAGTAAAGAGAATAAAGAGAAATAGAATATAGAGAGAGTAAAGTAGAGAATCTAGAGAATGATTAACATTTTCCCTGTGAATGGATGAAGTATTTATATAGAGAGTCTTCAATGTAAGGATATGATGGTAGTGCCATAACCATCGGAGCATATCTCTACTAATTACATGATTCAAGGCATAAAATCCAGAAGATGTTAGTAGGCATTAACAATCATAGGCTAGATATTGACTAGAGTAAAAAAAGAGGGATGACTTTTAAATCTTTCTCACTGGTTCATGATCAAAGGTCCGGGTCCTCCTTAACCAATAGCTGAAGTTGTATGGAGTAGTCTATCTTAGAATTAAGTCATCAATAGCAAATACAAAAATGCCACTATTTAAATGGTTAAAAGTAACTACTACATGGAGAAATTAAGAAGAAGATTTCACTTTGAAAATGGTATTTATATAGATCCTAAAGGAAAGGCTAGAGGGCTAGCTCTTTGGTAAGATGAGAAGATCTCTGTGATAGTAATAAATCTTCACCCACACTTTATTCACACCAAATGCAACATGAGGGACTCTAAAGCAGCCTGGTACCACTCTTTAATTTATGGAGACCCAAGTAAGACCGGTAGGGCTTTTGTACATTCTTTATGGATTAAACTAAACCCAAGTCAATCACAAGCATGGGTGTGCAGTGGAGATTTTAATGATTGGATGCCTAACTCAGAGAAAATGGGAGGCTCATCGCTTGTGTCTTCTCAATCAATAAATTTCATCACATGGGTGGAAAATAAATAATTGGTTGATCTAGGCTTCACTAGTCCATAGTGCACTTGGTTTTGCAAACAAAAAGGGAAGAAACTTATTGTTGAAAGGCTAAACAGAGCCTTTGCCAACAGTACATGGAGGTTACAATTCCTTTTTGCTTATGTGCTCTATGAAAAACTTCTTAGGTCTGGCCATTGACCTATAGTTATTAATTTTGATGGAATGATATTCTCTTTCTGAAAGGGAATTCATTTTGAGAATAATTGGATGCTTCATCAAGACTAGTCTTAGTAGTTTCAATCTTTATGGGACTCTCTGATCACTATTCATAGTCATATTTAGCTCTACGAAAAGCTTTTAGTATGTATTAGAAGAATAAAATCATAGCCATGGTTGCTATTTGAAATTGTAGATAGAAGATTTTGCAACTTTCAAACCAACTTGAACTGCTATATCTTAGTTCTGATTTTGATAAGGAGCAGGAGATGTTGATCACAAATGAAATTGCTAACCTCTGGTCTTTAGAAGAAAGCTTTTGGAAATAAAGATCCATGATCTCTTAGTTAACTGAGAGGGATTGAAATACTAAGTACTTCCACTCAAGTGTCATTCAAAGAAAGTAAAATAATCTCATTTTTAGCCTAAAAGGGGAAGAAGGCCTCTACATCTATAATCAAGCTAGCATTAGAGCTAAAATCTCTTATTTTTATAGAAATTTATACAAAGACAGACCCCCTACTGATCTCTCATTTATTGTAGAGCCCTATGATTTTTTATGAGCTCTACAGCAAACTAATAAGTCTTGTGACACCGGAGGAAATAGAAAGAGTTATGTAAGAACTTGCCCCCAACAAAGCACCATGACCTGATGGAGTACCTAGGTCTTTTTACCATAAGAATTAGAGCCAGATCCGGGATGGAATGAATGCAGCAGCTATGGATTTCTTTCACTCATGCTACATGGCTTTAGAAATCAATATAACTTTCCTGGTTCTAATTCCTAAAAAGGAGGCCAAATCTCAGGTAACACACTACGTACCTATTGGATTGTGTAACTTTTCTTATAAAATTATAGTAAAAAATTTAGTCAACAGATTGATGTATGTGTTGCCACTGCTTTCATGAAGGGAGGAATATGCATGACAATGTGCTTTTTGATGAAATTTTGAATTCTTTTAGTAAGGCATGAAATAGAAAGGTTATTCACTGTGCAATTAAAATTCTTATTATGAAAGCCTATGATAGTATTGAATGAGATTTCATTCTAGAAGTAATGAGAAGTATAGGCTTCAACAACATTTTACGTAACTGGATTGAACAATGCATTTCTTCAGTATCATATAATGTTCTCATCAATGGCATTCCCTTAGAATCTATTTCTCCTTCCAGAGGTTTGAGATAGGGAGACTCACTGTCTCCCTATCTTTATATTCTTACAATAAATTTTCTCTCTTTGTTCATTGAAAAGCAGGTTGCAACTGATTTTCTCAAATGTTTCAAATTCAACATATCAAGCCCAATCATTTCCCATTTGATGTATGAATATGTTTTGATTCTTTTTAGTGAAGCCAAAGAATTAGAGATTCTTCACATTAAGAATATTTTGCAAACCTATTAACATTTGTCAAGCCAATGCATTAACCTAGACAAATGCTCAATCCTTTTTAGTAAAAATTGTCCCGACTTATGGAAGGATTTCATTACAAATCTTATGGGAATTCAACTGTCTAAGCAGGGAGACCTATATCTAGGAGTTCCTATTTTTGGGGGTAGATCAAAATCCAAGACCCTGGATTTCATTTTACAGAAGATACAGTTCAAGGTGTTCTCTTGCAAAAATAAGTTCTAGTCCTATGCAGGGAGAGATACGATGATTAAAGCTATGTCGAATGCCCTTCCTGTCCACATTATGTCTTATTTTCTTTTGCCTGATAATTGTTTCTACTATCGCAATTCTCTAATCTCTAAATTCTAGTGGAAAGGTTGTAAAGGAAAGGAGATTCATCTCACCGGTTGGAAAAAAGTTACAAGACCAAAGATGTCTGGGGGGATGGGTTTCAAGGAGTTCAAGAATTTCAACGTGTCTCTTATTGGCAAACAATGTTGGCATATCATTGAAGAAGAATCTCACTCCATTGCCTCTTCCTCTAATAGTGCTCCCTCCCTTTCTCTGTGGGCCTCTATTTGTAAGGAGAATATTATTCTTAAACCAGTTGCTTTTCTTTAGAGGACTTTTAATAATGCATTGACCACTATACATTATCTGTGCCGGAGGCACTTAGCTATATCTGAAATCTGTGACTTGTGTGGTTTATGTGTTGAAAATATAGAGCATGCTTTAATTTTCTATTCCCATGCTAGGAAAACTAGGTAAGCATCTGATTTGAGATTAAAATTTGACAACATCAATTATTTCAATATTACAGAATGGTGGACCTGATTTCTTTCTTCTCTGAAGAGCAAGGATACTCAAATGCTGCACAATTCATCGCTGCTATTCTTTGTAATATTTGGAAAAGCAGAAATTCATAGATATTTAGAAGTGAGAGTCATCAGCTCATCACTTGCTTAAATCTGTCAACGAACTTGAAAAAGTTTGGTTTGGTATGGCTTTTTAAGTGAGCCAATAAAAGCCATCCATGTGGAGTTGTTTGGTGCTTCTCCGTCGGCAATGGCGGCACTGTCTATTCTAAAATTTTCTTGTATCTTACGTGGCAGATTTTGACGTTGACTGTAAGATTTGATCTCAGCCGTCGGATAAACTAAGTTGCCAACATGATTGAAATTCCTCAATATAGGAATGTTTGCCGCGCGTCTTTTATCGGTCATTGTTTATTGGTTTCCCGAAAAGGGAGGAAAGGCCTTAAACATGAAAGTAAAATGTTAATTATGATATTAAAACCAACCAATCACCTTTTTATATTTCTTTCAAAAAAATCACCTTTTAATCTTCTTCCATTTTTTTAATAACAAAATGACTACTTTAACCCCCTCTTTTTTTTTTTTTTTTTAAGACTAACCTCATCCTGTTTGATTGATTTATATATTTATGTAATTCAAATATTAAATTGCGATTATATCAATATTAATAATTTTTTTTATATAGTTGCTTAAAAAATATAGCATTTAAAATATTTTGTATTTATATGGTTAATGAAAATTAATTATATAATCGTAAATTAGCATATGAAGCTCTATTATATACATATAAAAAATGCATATGAAAAGTAATAAAATCATTTTTTCTTGATATATTGGAGGGTTTTAAGCTATTGAAAAAAAAAAAAAACAAAATCGCTAAGTTAGCTATTAGAAAAACTAAACCTTCTAAACTAAATCACACCTTTTGCATCATCAGCCAGCATCAGTTGTCGTACAGTTAGAGAAGGCAATTACACCATATGCATCCCTAACCAATTGATCAACTATCTGATTTATCTCGTGAAATACATGTCTCACACTAACTTTCCATTCTTTGTCCAGCAATATCTTATACACAAAAATCAAGTTCACGAAGGACCTCACATAACTCACCACATAATCATATCACAACTAATCTTGAATAAAGATCCACTGCCAGTTGTCTAATACCATACTGCCAAACCACTTCAAACCCCTTGAAGACCTCTAAAACTCACTGTCCATAGCAGTACAGACACCTAAGTTAATCACATAACCATGAACTGAATATGAACACAGTGTGATCTCCATTAATAATATTATATTTATTTATTATAATATTATATGGCAGGAGATATGATATTAGATAATGAGCTATAATTATATAAATTACAGTAATAGAAAAATAAATTCTGTCTTTAAGAATGTAATTTAATTACACAATTGATTAGTTCTCTATTTTAAGTTTATATTATGTGATTAATAAATAACACAAATTAAAAAGTGAAATTAAAGATAACTACTGAAATTTCATATTACACCAAAATAATAATTCAGAGCAATACAACCAATGACAGTAGGAAAACAGAATCAGTAAAATAATTTGTAACCGAAACAAATTCAAAACTGTATAACCAGTATCAAATTACTGCACATCAGAATTATTTAGTTTTTGTAAATAATTCAAAATTGGAACATATTAAGTTATCAAACCCAAAACACCTGCAGAAATTAGAAGGAACAAATCCAAAAATAAATAATAGAAATTGAAACAAATTCAATTACTAAAGTAGTCCAAAATCTACAGAAAATTGTTAGTATACTATAACAATTATAAGAACAGAAAAATTAAAATGAAAAGGAAACATGATGCCTATATGAACAGTTTCCTGAAAGCAGATTCATCACCTATTCCTTGCTGTATGTTTTCCTTGGTGTCTGTTTCCCAAGGTACAATGGATAATGATTTATTTGCTTAGCAATAGCAAGAAATCTCGACGAACTTACACAACGTTCAAACACAATCTGAGAGGGTTTTGAAATGTGAAAATATGTGCAAAAAAATGCAGTAAATTTTTCTGAGTAATTTCAATTATGATTATGCCTGATTC
>CAOJBK010817808.1:0-14763 GCA_948294925.1 Codiaeum variegatum | reverse complement strand
GTGTTATCCTAATTCCACACTTAGTTCCATAAGTCGTGAGTGACATCTAGCATAACATATCACGACTGCCTAATTAGAAATGAATGCCAGTGATCATATCCTTGACATAAACATGGACCTCTCGATCATAATTACCATGTACTTAAATCCCTTCATTATGGATTCCTGGTCTCAGTTAGGGTCATGTAAGAAGTCAAACCTTATGTGCTAGATCATATGACTTCTATCTGGTATGAGTTCTCGATAAATTGGTTCCTATTAGAAAATTTTTCTAGTGAACTTTTCCACTTTGTCCAGAGATTTACATATTAAGAACAACCAAAAGTCATAGGATTCCTTCCTTGGTTACCCAAGTTAATGAATTCTTTCTTGGTTAAACACTTATCCCAACATACCACTGATTATAGCCACCACATGCCATATACCAATACGTGATTAGCATTGGTATGTAAGCAGTAACAAACCATAGCCACCAATATGTCAGATAACATGTCACCTCAAGTCTAAGGATTATATACACAACCATGATCTAGATGATGCGATATTGACTAGTAGGTAATGACCCATGTATCCATCATCTAATGTCACTGTTCAGCTTACTCATCTCATGAGTGCTCACGTGTTGTCATGACATCACATGTGTGTAGTATGACACTCATTATCTCCATACCAATAAGTATCTCATACTTATCATGGATGACAACAGAGGTGATGGTCTTCCGGATTAATGGTGTTCCTACCAATAATCCTATAACCATGAACAACCTTTAAAGCATATGTTAAAAAGGTAATTTGTCATTCATATTCTCAAACTTTTTGAGATTAGATTCCCTACAGAATACTTAAGAGACATATATATGTTCGATACTAGGAATTTATCCACTTAAAGAACATATATACTAAAGCCAATTAGGTTTTCATTTACATTCACATGTTGAGTGTAAGCTCTAGGGCATACACTACTAACATATAGCTCCCTGCACGGGCTCTTGAAGGCATGTGACTTCTTTTGATCTCTTCTACATGTATGTTATAAGGAAGAATATCTAAGTAAATCTTGTCCAACGCTGTGTTCAAATGTTGTACAAGGAAGTGAGAAAGAAAAGAGATGATGGTGGCCTTCATGGTGAAGCTACATTACCAGGCTTGCCAAGAGCCTAAAGGTGGCTTAAGCACCTGTGTTCCTAAGCCTAGCCCTTACCTACAGACACATTTACACTACCTTCTCCACCGGTGGGTTTATCATCAGCCGAACCTTCTGCTCCTTAGACATCCATTAAAGAAAATATGTTTTGAATCCGATAGGATATAGGGAGACTTGAGAGGCAATAATAAGAGCTCCTTGAGGAGATAAGGCATGAGCGAAAGCATCATTGATGGCTGGGTAAGGTAATAAGGGAGATTTTAAAGAAGTTGGGTGTCTAAAAGTCCAAGCGACATGATTCACCCCCACGTCCGGTAGTGGCACCTCTAGCTGTTCTAGTATCTGCAGCACCCCCAGCTATCCCGGTTGAGGAGGAAGAAGAAGAAAGTAGTGAAGCAGAGACCAAAAATCATTTGAGTAGCTCTCCGGAGAAGGAATCCAACTCGAGATTGGATGTCGAGACAGAGGATGAGGAGGAGGCAGAGGGTGATTTCGATGACAGCCCCACTTTTTAGCCTATGGTTCAAGGGCCATTTCTTCTTTCACTCAGACTTTCTTTCGAGTTATTTGGTTTATTTTTTTAGTAATTGTACTTATTTTAGTTTGTTGGATTATTTTCGTTTGCTTGAATTTGGATGAATTTTTATTCTTTTATGGTTTCTTAATGAAACCAAAGATACTAACCTTGATATGTAGCAAATTATTAACTGCTTAGCTTAGACTATTTATTTGGGAAGACTAGACACTTTCTATTTCAGGGAAGTATCTCTTTCCCCCTCTCTTCTTCATTCTTTTTACACACATTGAGGATAATATGTGATTTATATATATGTGTGTGTGTGTGTGTGTGTTGGGGGGGGGGGGGGAGTGGTGAGAGTGGAGGGATATTATATGAATGCATGATTAGAATTTTTAAAATTTTTGTTATGCATGGATGCTTAAAATAAGAACAACAAACTTAAGCACAACACATATAGGTTCCATATTGTAATTTTGCTATGACTATAAAAAATTGGATAATTTTTTTAATTACTCATGTAGATGTTATCTTTCACAATAACCTCTATTTTTTTTATTAAACATTGAACATAGTAGTTGATAGTGGGAATCCACTTGGCACAGTTCCCACGGCTAGGCTCTAGGGCATTCAGTCACTATCGAATGTCTAGTTTTCTTTAGCATGAATTAGGTCAGAAAACTAGAGTTAGTACTTTAGGACTTGATTGATTTTCTTGGAAAATGAAACACAAATAACAATAATCAGTGCATCAATGGAAAAATTATTAAAAATCGGGACTTTGAAAATTTTAAAATATTATGTTGGTTTCACATTACAAAAAGCAATATTTGAAAATAGAAACCATGAATAATGCTAGTAGCGAGCTAAACAATTCTATGACTAGTTGAGCAATCGGGGTAAGCGCCAAAAAACATTTACCTTCATGTCAAAAGACTAATGACAAGTTTAGCTAGGTCGGGTCCTTTGAAGAATTGAAAGTATCATGATTGTTTACATAAAATAGATAAAAATTTAGGTTTCCAAGAAAATTTATTCGAGTACTTTGAGTAATGCTTAGTTTGAACAACTTGATACTAGCCATGTTTTTAAGAATAAACATTTGATTTTGTGATTTGAATGCCTTAGAACTAGGTTATATGAATAGTGCCTTCATGGATTCCTTATTTGACGGCTTTGTTCCTAGTTTAATCAATGAATCAAAGTGTTGTGAAAGTTGGGAATCTATTTGAGTGATTGTTATCTTTTTATTTTGTCTTCCTTTTTTAATCTTGGAAAAATAGAATTTGGAACTTGTGTTGTGGTGTGTTTGAATTTGCTTAAGGACAAGAAAATGTCCAACTATGGGGAAGTTTGATATTTGACAAAATATACTTTATTTTGCCCATATTCTTGGTTGTTTTTGTGTTTTAAATTGAATTTAATATGCTTGTTTTATTATTTTCAATCCTTTTTAGAAGTTTATATATATTTCGGAGCTATATAGAAGTATTTCAAAGTTTGGGCTCGAAAATCGAAGAAAAAGCGTGAAAACAGAGCAAGAAAATAAGTCACGGGACTGCCTCACGGTCTATCTCATGGCCTGTGAGACAACCCATGATAAATGGGCAAAGTTTCAATATACAGTGGCTTATCACGGCCAAAGGCACGAGCCATGACACAACCCTTGACAATAGCCCCGTTTGATTATTTAGACATAGTAGCTTGTCATGGTCTACGACATGACCCATGACAGAGATTCTGACAGTTCAGTATTTCTCAAGAAAGTTGGCATGAGTCTAGTAGCTTGGCACAGTCTGTGGCACAGGCTGTGACAAGCACTCTGACTCCCTATAAAAGTAAATTTTTCAGAAAAAAGGGGGTCTTGGCCAAAGTTACAGCAGAAACACCCAAGGGTTTCTCCAAAAACCTAAGAGAGCTAAGAACAAAGATAAAGGAGATCAAGGAAGGTTCTTGAATGTGGATTTTCACTCACTCATCAAAACTAGAGCAAGAATTGTAAGGATTTGGTTCATTATTGTCTAGGGTCTTTATGGGTTCTAACAATCTTTGCACTTTCTTCATCTTTTATTATTCTTTTACTTTAATCATGAGCTAAACCCCCTTGTCTACTTAGATTAGACAAGTATTTCTCTATTGTATGGATTAATTAACATCTTGCTCAATGAATGTTGAAATATCTCACCAAGTTTTACTTTTGATTGAAATTTTCTAGAAATCATTTACAATAGCATGTTTGTTGATGATAGATGTTGTTCTTGCTTTACTGGAATTAGAAATTTTGGACCTAGAATACTAAAAAGCATATGGGTTTGTTGTGTTTGCTAGAGATAGATGCACAAGCACCTAAGGTTTCTAATTTTCACTTGATTCTTAATGTAATATCTAATTGAATAGGATTGAGAAGAGACTCCTCTTCTATTACTTAGAAATTAGGGGTTTAATCTCTTGAAAATGGGTTAAACTAGAAATCATTTACAATAGCATGCTTGTTGATGATAGATGTTGTTCTTACTTTACTGGAAGTAGAAATTTTGGACCTATAATACTAAAAAGCATATGGGTTTGTTATGTTTGCTAGAGATAGATGAACAAGCACCTAAAGTTTCTAATTTTCACTTGATTCTTAATGTAATATCTAATTGAATAGGATTGAGAAGAGACTCCTCTTCTATTACATAGAAATTAGGGGTTTAATCTCTTGAAAATGGTTTAAACCTAGTTTTTATGAAATACTCACTTGATGATTGATTGAGATATTCATTGGGTTGTTAATTAATCTTGCAATTTGAGTTAATACAAGTCAAAATCTAGGTAAACGCTTCAATCCATCATTAATTTCTTCTTTAATGTTCTATTTTTCTAAAATTTCACTAGTTTAAGGTAGTTAAAGATATTAATAGGTAAAATTAGTATCAAAAACCAAAAATTATTGTGAGCTAGACAATAGTAAAGGAGAGTGAGCTAGTGCTTGATTGCTTGTCCAATTTTATCCCTTGGGAGAATGATACCGAGACTCACTCGGATTACTACTTGGTACGACCTCATGCACTTGTCGGTATTGCAGTCGGAACGCATCAGTAACCTTTGGTATTGGTATATTTCATAAACTCATCAAGATGAAAGCTCACATCTATATTTTTAATGATTTCAGATGATAGATTGGAAGGAGACCGTCCTAGGAAAGAAAGAGCTTCTTAAACTTCCACACTCTTCAAGAAGTAATTAAATATGATCACTTTAGGTTTAAATTGATTTATGTATATTCTAAATGCTCCATAGTATTTTGATACCTTAGAACTTATTAGAACTTACACACACACACACACACACACACACACACACACACACACACACACACACACACACACACACACACATTTATATATATATATATATATATCCTCCCATTTCTCCTCCTCCTAGAGCTCTAGTGGTGCATTAGGGTTAGCATAACAATTGGAACTGCTACAAAGAAATTAGGTGTTTTTGGGATAACAATTAAATAAATAGAGGCAGCAACCTCATCCTTCAGCTCCAGTTGCCCCACCAGCTGCTCCTCTAGTAGCTCATCCACCACCAAATGCTCCACCAGTACCAAAAGTCAGTTATGATAAATTCTTAAAGTTTAAGCCTTTAGAGTACTGGGGTGATGTTTATCCTACCGAGTTTTTGGAACAAAGATAAGATGCAGATTATGATAATTCAATCAAATGAAGGAAGATGCTAAAGAATGGTTCAAAACGAGCACTTCAGGGATTCTTAGAGGGGGTGTTGAACTAAGTTTGGAAATTTTCAAGGAATTGATAATTGATGAATTCCTACCAGAAAGTAAAAGAAAAGCTAGAGCATTGCAGTTTGAGAAACTTGTTCAGACTTAGATTGGGGACCCAAGAGGGGTCATCGGTGTTGATATTGACTTTTGAATGACTATTTTTAATCACAAGGGACATTGTTCCAGTTACAGACAAAACTCTGCCAAATTTTCAGTAGAAACTTTTTGAATTATTTTGGTAAGCATACATATTTGAGTAAATTAAGATCCTAGGAATGCATGTAATATTCAGGATTTTATGGGTTTTTGGTAGTTTTACACATACCCAGTCCTTATGACCGTCACATTTTAATAAAGGTGGCATCGGAGCATAAGTTAATGAATCTTAACTAGGAAAACTATGAAGCAAAGGTTCCTAATTGACATTATATTCCCTTTGTTATAGATTTTCATGCATTATTATCTTGAAATTCTAATATTTCATTATGTTATCTTATTAATTAATAAATTTGCTACCATAATAGCCACAAGGCTAAGGTCGAGGATGGGGTCAACTTAGGAGAAACATCCCTCTTGATGAAGGTTCTGCTATTAGAGTATGAGATAATGTAAATCCTCTCATTCCTCCTCCTCTTAGAGCTCTAGCGGATGCATTAGGGTTAGCATAACAATTGGAACTGCAACAAAAAAAAATTATGTGTTTTTGGGATAATAATTAAATAAATAGAGGCAGCAACCTCGTCCTCTAGCTCCAGTTGCCCCACTAATTGCTCCTCTAGTAGCTCATCCGCCACCAGATGCTCCACCAGTACCAAAAGTTAGTTATGAGAAATTCTTAAAGTTTAAGCCTTTAGAGTACTGGGGTGATGTATACCCTACTGAGTTTTTTGAAGAAAGATAAGATGCATGTTATGATAATTTGATCAAATGAAGGAAGATGCTAAATAATGGTTCAAAAGGAGCACTTTAAGGATTCTTAGAGGGGGTGTTGAACTTAGTTTGGAAAGTTTCAAGGAATTGATGATTGATGAATTCCTACTATAAAGTAAAAGAAAAGCTAGAGCATTGCAATTTGAGAAACTTGTTCAGACTCCAGATATGACAATTTAAAAGTGTTCTAAGCAGTTCAAATGACTAATTAGATATGCTGAGTGTTGGTTCCCAATGAAATTGCTAGAATTCACCAATTTGGAAAGGTTTGATTGCTCCTATATAATGGTTCAGTGAGCATTCACAGATTGACAAAGGAAAGGATGAGCTTCTGATTCTTCCCTTAGGGATGAAGATGGTTCAGATTATAATCTACTTGCTATGACCTGCTTGAATCTTTAAATAAATCATGGGCATAGTTGTTTGATGTACTAGAGGATATTACTCTTATTAATCGATAATGCTTTAATGGATTATGCTTTTAATGACCATCTGTAGGATTATGTTAACAGAGATGAAGTTCTTTGAGCTATAGATAAAAACAGCAAAAAGAGAAGATAAATAGATGTTCCAGCTGCTTTAACTCGACCAGCTTGGAGTAGGAAGCCACAATTATGATTTAGCTCTTCTTGTTTGGTTTCCTATTGTCTTTTTTTTTTCTCTTATGGAGCGGATTTTTTTTTCTTCTATGTCCTTATTTCCTTTTTCTTTTAATATTTAGAAATTTGACTTTAACTTTTATATATATATATATATATATATATATATAATACAATTGAGCTTTGAGCAGATAAATCTAACACAACAAAACCTCTTTAAATTGATACTCTATAAATTAATAACCTTTAATATGTAATATAATTTTATGAAATCAACTTTATTTTATGTACATAAATTAATATTTTCATAATCTAATAATTAATATTAAATTCTAAAAAAGTAAGTGGAATTATTAATTAACAGAAACATGTTTCTCAAAAAATCATCTATCTAAAATAGCTTATTTTTTCCTTTATTGTCCTAATCTTAAACTGTATATTTTGTAATATCTTATAAGTAATAATATGAATGTGATTTGAAATATTCAATGAAGAAATACGTTAATATATATATTATCTAATTTATTGTTATTTCTAATTTTTATAGATTATAATAAGGTTTTTCATATTATTGTATTAAATTCTTAATTGGAAATGTAAATTACATTTATATATATATTTTTTAAGATGTATATTAAATTTATTTTTAATTACAAATAATAATTACACTTAATTTTTAAAAATATATATCAAATTTATTGTAAGTTACACATAATAAAATAATATGATTAAAATGTAAAAGTTCTATAAATTAAAAATCTCCATTAATTAATAAAATTTTTACTATATGTCATATTAATTTAAAAAAGTTATATTGTACTTTTAAAAGAAATATGTTTAAATATGCATAAAATATAAAACTAATTAATTAAATAAAAAATTTTAAAAATATACTTTCTCTCTCCAAAATTATCGATCATTTACGTTTCATGAAATCGACCTTTGATCATTAATATTTTCTTAATCTTATTATAAAAAATTCTTTAAAAAATAATATTATAAAAATATTTTTCAAAACAAAGAGTTGGATATGCATTTTATATTTGGAATAATGTATAAACGTACATGTACATAATATTTACTGAAATAAAAGTATACAGATTCGATTTCAATAAATAAAAGTATAAGGACTAAATTCAAAGAAAGATGAAAGTATAAGGGTCTAAATATACATTATTCCTTTATATTATGAATAAATATTTTATCTAAAACAAAGGGAGTTAAATTGACATATAATTTTATATTAAGAACATCTTTAATATTACTATTTAAAACAAAGAGCATTTTCAAAAAAAGTAGAGAGCATATTTAAATATAAAGAGTTAAATGATCTATTCAACTCCAAAATGTTCTCTATAATTAGGTTCATCATTTTGACTTTTCCCATCAACATAAATAATTTCAAAAGAAATATTAAACATTATTATGTAATTTTCTCATCTTTTCCTTTTACATAATTTCTCTCATTTTCTTATTTTTTTTTTCTCATTTTCTTTCAAAAGAAAGCTTATAAAATAGGAATGTATTTCATAGAATTTAGAATAGATGGTGAAATTTGACTCTTCAAATGAAAAGAATCAAACTCACTTTCTTCTTTATAATGTAAAAAATAATTTTTTTATTAGCTCTCTAAGAGTATCTCTAATGGGGCTCTTTAAAAGAAAGAGCATATTTTATGTAATAAAGATCATCTTTTAATATAAAGAATAAGTAAAGGATAATGCTAGACGACTACCTATTGATAACCCGATTCAACCCACCTACCTTAAATAGATTCTGTAGATAGATGTTATTCAATTGGTAAATGTGATATAAATAAAGATAAATTATTTAATTAGTGAAAACGATGTTATTATAATTTCTTTAAGGTAAATAAATTTTATCAATTAGTGAAGTGATGAATTTATAATTTATTTAAGGTAGGTGGGTTGACTTGGGTTACAAATAGATGGATTGTGTAACATTATCCATAGGCAAATTATTGGCTAGACCCGGGAACAGTTAGCTGGCTAAACTTGAGCCCACCAATACATTAATTATCAAAAAATGCACATTTTCTGTCTTGCATGTCAATGTGTTTTTTATTTACAATAATACCCCTACAGTTGAATTCATTATATTTGTAAAAAAAATATTTAATTTGTATATGTATTCACTATATTTGTAATAATACTCACTATGTCTGTTTCATTATGTTTATATGTAAATTCATTAAAAATCTTATATTCAGTATAATAAACTATAATAAAATCTTATATTCACTACATGAAATTTTATATTCATTATAATAGATTATGAAAATCCTATAATCACTACATCGAACTTTATATTCACTATAATAAACTATGAAAATCGAAGGTGAATCTCCAATGGTCACTTATTTTTTAACAAAATTCACTATTTTTTCTTTATTTTTTAAACAAGTTTTACTCGAATATTCACTTATTTTTTTAAAAAAATTCATTATTTTTAACTGATACAGAAAAAAAATCAAATTTTTTTTCAAATTCACTATGGCAGTACTCTAAACAATTTTTAGCAATTTTTAATTGATATAAACGATTTTTTTTATTTGAAATTCGAAAATCTGTCACAATTAAATAATATGTGATAATTTTTTCAAAAGAATCATGAAAATGGAGGGTGCACGTGTTTTTCTCAGAGAAAAATTTTAGATAACATCTATTTGAGCCAGCTGGCTGTTTCAGGATCTAGTCAATAACGTCTCTCATCCGTAAATAAATTCATTTAAGTAAACATCTTTATATTTCACTCTTTATTTTTTTTATTCCATAAATAGATTAAACATTTATTATGAAAAGGAAGAGAAAATTAGTTTTTTAAAAAAATATACCAATAGAAAATAAGATAATCATTATTAATAATTATTATATTAATTATAATTTGTATAGAGAGTGAATTTTTGTTCTCTTACCCAAAATCACTCTCATCTTTTTAATTTAAAATTAAAGAGTGGGGCTCGAAGTCTATTTATTTCTATTTTTTATAACAAAGAATTTTGACTAAGTAAAGAGTAAATTGAGAATGTTCTAAAATAGATAATTTAAATTAAATGAAGAATTTATTGGAGATTATACTGTCTTCATTCTAAAATAAGTGATTATTACACTTATCAATGATAAATTTTGACTTTTAATTATTTTTAAAATGCACAAGTAAAAAATTATAAAAAAAATAATATTATGAAAGTACTATTCGAGACGAACGTATTGATATATTTTTTATATTATAATTTTAAATATTTTTTTTATAAATTCGTTTTTGATACTTAGGCACGAAAAATAAAACGATCACTTATCAGGTACTGGAGTATATATTTCTTAAACTGTTTAATACTTGCATGTTTTTTTTTCAAATAAGTAATCACAGAGGTTGCACGCTCCAACTTTATAATGATAATAGTAGTATTTGATAAGGTGAGTAATTAAATCGTGTTCTTCAATTGTGTAAATAAATGGTACGTTTAACAGTGCTAAAATTTGTCAAAGATGTTTACGGTAGTGCTCAAATTTCCATTTATAAACCTTATACCTTCCCCCATTAACCTCTCAAATTTAATACCCAATTAAAACTCTTTTACTGATTCCTTCAAAAAAAAGAAAAACTCTTTCACTGATTGCTATTGCCCAGATTGTTTTGCCTACTTCCACACAATTGCCATCTCTTACCCTAACAAATTAAGCATGTTTTAGCAAATCAGCTATAGAAATATACTATTTCCATTTCACTGTCTCCATTATTTAAACCCCTCGAATTTCCTTCTTTCTACACGTTAATTTTTGAGTTTTCTTCAGTCTCCACCGCCCAATAAATCATGGGAAATAATTCAACTCTTTCTCTTCTGCTCTTAGTTTTGTTCATCGGTGCAGGTAATATCCAGTACAATCTAGTGTAGGTCTTCATTTCTCTATATTTTTAAGAAAAATCTTTATGTTATTATGGTTTTCAATTTTTTAAACTCTGCCGTGCTATTGTTTTTCTTGATGAACTTATGCAGGAGACATGATGAAGTTGGCTAATGGGCAGGTAAAATCTATTAGGAAATAAATCCATATAATTCCTTGTATCAAA
Source organism: Codiaeum variegatum (assembly GCA_948294925.1). Lineage (NCBI taxonomy): Eukaryota > Viridiplantae > Streptophyta > Magnoliopsida > Malpighiales > Euphorbiaceae > Codiaeum > Codiaeum variegatum. Next base: position 3,706 of record CAOJBK010817808.1, on the reverse strand, counting down.
TTTATTTCTTATATTTATTAATTTGAAAATTGGAAATAGGAAAAAACTTGGTGTGTAGCAAAGCCATCATCAAGCGATACAGAATGGATAGCAAATATAAACTTTGGTTGTGATCAATTGAAAGACTGTAAACTAATTCAACCAAATGGTAGCTGTTATTATCCTAATACTTACATAAACCATGCTTCAGTGGTCATGAACCTTTACTACCAGTCCAATGGCAGAAACTCATGGAACTGTGATTTCAAGAACTCTGGCCTTATTTCTATCAAGGATCCAAGTAATTTTTTTTTCTCTTACTTATGTTGAAAATTGATTCTTCCCTTTTTTTTTAATCTTATTCTTAATTAATTAATTTTGCAGGCTATGGTGGATGTCACTATGCTTAATGGGTGTTCAATTAATTCAAAAGGCTTTCTGATTTTAGTTTAAAATTAATAAATAGTGGAAGAATTGTTCAAATCTCTAGTGTTTGTTTTTGTTAATTAATTCTATATGTCCTTTTAGCAACTTTGAGTTTAATAGTAACAGTGTGCTTCAGCCTCTTTGTCTATTAATTTCTAATTTGGTCATAGTAAGTGCTTTACTTATGTGGAAAATTTGAAACCATCCATTTTATGTCAGATTGATAAGAAACCGAATTATTATTAATATTTTCATGTGTGAACATAAAAAATGATAATGGTGCATACCAAAATTGTTAATTTGCAAACTCATTCTTACCAAATGTTTTTTTTTTTTTCCTTTTAGGAGAAGGGGCAAAAAAACCTCTAAATTTAAAAAAAAAAATCTCACTAGGTCGTTGTCAATTAATTTGGTGCAAATTAATACTCTATCAAAAATCCATAAGTCTACCATAAACTTTCAAAAATTGGGATCCGTTAAACCTTCCGTTAAAACACCAAAATTCCCATCTATTTCATTATTAAATATGAATAGAAAGACCAAAATATCCTAATTAACCATCAAAATTTCTATTTTTACCAAAATCAATAAAAAAAATTCTAATTAACAATAAAAATTAAATACCTCTTGATGGGGCTGTTCCTAATCGATGATACTGAATTCTTAAGACAATCTTGGGTTTGAATTCAATGGGCTTTGGTTTAAGGGCGTGCAATCACAGGAAGATTGGTTAGAGGCCGTACAGTCACAGGAAGACCGGTTCAAGGGCCTATAATCACAAAAAGATTGGTTCAAGGGCCTAAAGTCTCACTAGAGTCTGGCAATGGCCTTCCGACAGTCAAATCAGTTGGAGGTTATGGAGAATAACTTCCCTTAAGAGTGTTCTTAAGAGTTACAGAAAGAGGAGGAGGAGGAGGAGGACGAGGAGGATGAAGAAGAAGAAGAAGAAGAAGAAGAAGAAGAAGAAGAAGAAGAAGAAGTTGAACATGTTTATATCTTGAGCATGGAGGGTTTTATATAAGGATCCCCAATATGGGCTTGCTAAAGATTGGATGACTGAAGATATTCCTTAGAGAGGAGGGGTACTGTTGATCAAAGGAAGTTGTACTGGGGTTAAGGTGGCAGGCGATGATTGGCTCACCTCCTTGAATATGCTCTTTTGTCTATGTCTACTAGTACCCTGAGGTGGTTATGTGCAGAGGAGGCAACCCCCTGATGAGTGCATGTTGTGCAAGGGCGTATGCTCCTGTAATGTTGTACTATGACAGTTGAGGCAGTTTGTCCTCTTTCTTCGGACCAAGTTCTCAACACTTTCGGAGTACCTAGGGTCCAAGACTCTTGATCCGATGGCTTGATCTCGGGTTAGATCTTCATCTAGATTCCTTGATTCGTCTGGGTGAGCCTAGTCCGCCAATGAGGAACCCTTCTCCTCATTTAGGCCTTCTTTTATTAGGTAGCCCGTTTAATCGAACCTCTATCAGTTGCCCCCTTATTCCTTGGGAGGCATGTCTAGACTTCCCTGGGAATAGCACATCCGCATAAGATTTCCATAGCAATTGTCTGGTTAATGGTCCATCGGATCCACTCTCCACATGTTCCATTGGAGTTATCCTCCCAAACGTCTTTTCAATCACTTCTATGATATGTTACATCCCATTGAAGAACGTCGCCTTAATTAACTACATCGTAGCCATTTTAGCTTCCCTAAGCATGGTTACTCATGTTAATCATTACAATTTATTTCGATTCTTGAAATCTGCTTTCTTGATTGGCCAAGGGGAAAGGTTATGTCCCCTTGAGACACATGTCTCCTCTTCTAGATCCTTCTTTAGCCTATAAATACTCCCCTTTTACCATCATCTTCTTCACTTTGCTTCCATTGTTGTTACTCTACCAAAATTTCTCCAAAATCCTCTTCTTTCACTTTCTATGTTACAGTTCTTCTATTTTTTTTTCCTCTTTGCAAGGGCTTCCAACCAACAACCACAAAACATCATTGAACAACAAGCCAAGAAAGGGAAAACCCAGTCCAAGAAAAGGGGTAGAGATTCTAAAGCTACCATTGTTAAATCTAATAAGGTAGAGGTTGTGGAAGTTGAACCTGCTAAGAAGAGCAAAAAGGCTCCCCCTGTTAGGGACTCCTTCTCTAAGGATGAGGATTACAAAGGGGGTTTGAATAACTACTGGCAAGATTTGCCCCCCTATTACTTAAGGAATGGGCTTCTTCAAAAGTAACCATACCAATACTCGTCACAAGCCGCCTTATGCCCTAGTCATGCTAAACTAGACAATAGGTTTTACACCCCCATTACTGACATGGAATTTCCCAAAGACAACGGGCATTATGTTGTATTCTTGGAGCAGTTTAAGAATAGACTGTTATTTTCTCCCTCCACCTTCTTTGTGGGTTGCTTTAAACGATTCAAGTTGAACACGCTGATGGTGACCCCTAACACAATCCCAGACATGCACTGCTTTAAGGTGCTATGCTATACCTCAGGGTTCTCGGACGTCAAGGATATCATGTTCCAAATGTTCTTTTGGATCCAACCAGTTACTGACACCCCAAAATGTATATGCCAGTCCGTCACAACAAAAAGGGGCTTGTTTTGAGGCAAGCTGGACAAGATGAAACCCTTGAAGGATGCCTTTGCTTCAATAAATTTTATTTCAGAAGGGAGCCATCTAAAAGATGGGTTCAGATTCCCTGAGGTCCTCTAACACCCCAAAAAGGTGTAGAATTGAATGCCCTCGATTGGCCTACTGACTTATTAGGGGGCCAATGAGCTCTTCGATAATCACTACCTATGCCTGAAGCCATAGTTGGGTGCAAGGTAGAGTATGACCAGTCGAGGCTGCTGGAGAGTAACTTCTTACTCAGTTTGAACATGTCGCCCTCTCTGATAGAAACACTACAAACCCTATTGGGTAAGCTTTCATCGGACCTTTCTTCCTTTTATCTTTGGTCGTGTTATTACTAAATTTCATTCTTCCTATGCCACAGTCCCTATTAAAGATATGGTAGACTGGTGAAAAGACCTATTAGATAGGATTCCCAGCACTATACATTACCTGCTCATCCAAACCGAGATCCCTGTCCCCATCCGGGAATTCACTACTGGGGGGGGTTACGACTTAAGACCAGAGAGGAAGAGAGTGTTATGTACCACTCCTTTTATAGCTTTGCAGAGGGAAGAGAAGGGAGTGATTCATACTATTTCTTTACCGAACAAGAGGGGATTCAATCCATGAAGGTTCCTCCACCCCCAATTTTGGTTACTATAGTAGAGGTTATTGCCAA
>CAOJBK010817755.1:0-12536 GCA_948294925.1 Codiaeum variegatum | reverse complement strand
AGAGATCAAACATCATTTCATAAGGGAGTTAGTGGCAAAGAAAGAAATCAGCCTCATGTTCTGCAATTCAGATGAACAAATAGCAGATATCTTCACAAAAGTCTTGTCAATATCTCAGTTTTGCAATCTTAGGACAAGGTTAGGTGTGTGTAAGTTTGAACCAAAAGGGGGGGTTGGAAGTGGTTCAAACAAACTCATAAGTGTTGATCATGTTCCTTACTTTTAGGAACACTAACTCCATAATTAAGTAGTGGAATGTTGGAGGAACTAAGTGTTGATCATGTTCCTTGCTTTTAAGAACTCTAACTTCATAATGGAGTGGTGGACAATATGCTTCAATATTTATAGGAAGTTGTTAATTACTACTACTATATAAGTATGTTAAAATAGAGTATGTAAGTAAGTTTTTCCAGAAAAAGAAATACAAGAAAAGAGCATTTCCATTGCTCAAACCTTCTGTTGTGATCACAACAACAGTGTACTGTTTCATTTCTGTGTGTGTGTGTTCTTGCTATCTTTCTAGCTCTTGACTATGTGTGTATGAAATCATTTTAGTTCCAACAACATTGTAGAGTGAAAACAAGAATGGGATTGAAACAAGACAGAGGATTAGAAACGCATGATTTTTTTTTTAGATTTTTGTTTTGGATTTTTTTTCGGTTGCAACAAAATTAAAATTACTGAAATTTTTATTGGTTTTGAATATCAAAACTCAAAATTTAGTTTATTAATCTTGGCAAATCTTAATTTTCTTTTTATGAATTTAATTTATGAATTTAATTTTTGGGTGTAATAGAATCTTAAAACTTTTTTTTTAATGTAATGGAGTTTTAAAACTATGGGCATTTTAATTTATTGGTTTTCTACACTTTTGGGATTTCTTCAATTTGATTTTCTTTTTGTTCTAATTAGTAGAAGCCAAATTAGAGATATTGAAGTGTGGAAAGTGATGAAAATATTAGGAAAAAAAATATGAATTTTGGAATAAATTAGAGTGTTTAAATCTGGAAAAATGAAAGAAAATGAAAGAAAATCTAAAAAAAATAGAAAACAAATGAAATAGTAAGGGATTATATTAACGGTAAGCTTTTCAGACACCAAATTGTAAATTAAAGAGTTTTTTAAATATCAAAAATATCAAAAAAGTTTAATTGATCTAAATTTGAAAGTTGAATGACTTAATAGACCCTTTATCCAAAATAAAATTATAGTAGGAAGGTGGTGGGCTGGTGGCCACCCTGCACATCCACCCTGCATTGGTTTCATGGAATAGAAGATGCAAGAAGACTATTTATTCCTTTGACAAAACTAAGGTAAAGCAGCAAAAAGTGGTGGCATGTAGGGAATAAAAGTTTTGGGGCGTATACATACTACTTTTCATCGTTTACTTTTTTTTTTCCAGAAAAAAAAAAAGTAAATGATGAACACTAATATGTATACACCCCAAAACGTTTATTGTTTACCGTTTACTTTTATCTAGGAATATGTAGCATTTCTGGATGTTCGAGATAGAATTTGATTCTCATCCTGTTTTGACCGCTCAGGTACGGTTATATTAGCCTAAGTGTCATTGGTTCAATAAAAACAAGTATAAGGGTCTCCCATATCAGTCTAGGCGAATATTCATACGGTCCAAGAATGTAATATATCCAAGTAAAGTGTAAGATTAAACTCTTTAAAATTAATAGTTCAAACAAACAATATTTTCGGATATTTTTATATGAATACAAGAGAAATCAAATAAAATAACAGAAATGAGCAAAGCAATATAAAAATAAACCTAGGCACGAAAAATTGTCCCTTGGATCGAAGAAAGTGCGTTGCTACCGATTTCGAGGGCCCTGGTAAGATCTATCATCCTAGATGGAGGCAGCGCCGTCGCTAGGAGCTCCTGATATGGGGGAGTTGAGTTTGGTATATAGGTTTGAGAACCGTCAACCTCCAAGCTACCAGCTGGAGATATAGGAAGAACTGTCACTCCAATCAGATGAAATAGTTGCGATCTCGAGAGATCGGAATAATTAAATTACGCTACTCCTAAGAATCTTGCTGGAGAAAAATATGATTTTTGTGTGATTAGAGCCGAATCCTTTACTTTAGGGATTCTTTCCTCTTATATACCTTCCCTCTATAGTGGTGGTATCTTACCTTAAGGCGGTTGGTGGGCCTGGGCTCTGGAATGGCATCTCGGGAAGCACGGCTCTGTCTCTTTTCTTCAAGCTTATGGGGGAGTGGGTTTTGAAACAATGATCAGTTTGGGCTTATTGAGGCTTCTAGGGTTCAGTGATCTCGACTTCGGGCTTAAGTTTTAGGTCCATTCTTGTGTTCGATCAATGACTCATGGTCCATTGTTGTGGGCTCTGAGTGTGGCACCTTATGGGCCCAAAACATCCTCCTCGCTCGAGGTTTTAAGGCTTGCTTTACTGGGCTTTAGGCTTTAACTCTCGCCGAGTGGGTCGGTGCTAACAATGCCCCCTGTATCCCTTGTTGATATTCCATGCATATATCTGGCTAGGGATGCATATACATCGAATTCCTTGCTAAATCCCTTGGAATGGAGCGAATTGGCACTTTACTATTCAATAGTGGAGAATGATCAGTCATATCTCTTCAACTTCTATCATTTCATCATTTTCCCATCCAAATTTGCACCTCGAGAAGTGGGAAGGTCGCTATACCAGAAGGGCTATAAATTCTTCTTCCATAATCATTTTAATAATCTTTTACTTCGCTCTACTGAATAACACTCTAGGGACCCTTGCCGATTTTTTCTCCCGGTAAGCTTTAGTCTTATTAGATTTTTTTATTTAATTTTTCTTTGTTCGACAATGGTTTGAACATCCTCTTTCTTTTTTTATTTTTGGTGATAAGATTAATAAAAATGACAAAGTCAAAGAGAACCTCTTCCAACATCGACCCCACTCTAGCATATAAGGACCTTTCCAAGAATGAAGAGGTCATTAACTAGGTACTCATCCCTTATGACTTGGGTTGTTCTGTCAGACCTTGTTCAATAAGTGTAGAATCCCTTCCTAAGTTTCTATTCAGTGAAGACAACCCTTCTAGTTTTATCTATGACAACTTTACCTCAGCTTGGATAGGATCACCTTTAATTAGAACTTGGCCTAGGGCAAATAATGATTTCAGGTGTTGGTATAAAAGGATGAGTCCCACCTACAATAATGTATGGGTCGGAGTGGGAATAAATATTCTTTTAGACATGTGTTTGAATCCCATTCCACTCTATTGTCCTCTCTTTTTCTCCCTACTTCTTTTTTGGTCCCCTAGGAGTAATGCATTTGCTTTTAGGTTTTGCCTGATGACTTCTACCTTAAATGACATAGTTATCCTTCTAAGGGTCCTTATATTGGGGAAGCCTCTTGATCCTCTCTCTCCTATTGACGATTCTTCCTCCATTTCCTTCCAAAGAACTTCCTATCAAAACTTATATGTTAATAACCAAAAGCATCCTGAACCTCCTTCTTCCAAGGAACATATAGCCTTTCTCCTTTATTTTTTTATGTAAATAGTTATTTGTACAACCTTGGTGGGTGATGGCCTACTTCCCAGAATATGTATGTATACCCGATCCTATTGCCAATTTATCAACTTCTGGCCGCTATCTTCGTACTAGGACGATTGTTGACGCTAATTTTCACAATTTCATTAAATTTCTTTATACCATCCTTAGAATTCATAGCGATCATTATGCTATGCGGAAGCTGTCCCGTTATGGTCCCGCCTGGACCCCCTCTTTCCTTTTCAAACTGAGTTGTCTCTATCCGATCCTTTCCTTTTAGAACGGGAAGATTCTTGGGCAAGTGCACTTATAACTCGGGATCTTCTAGTCAGCACCTCTCTTGATGCCAGGGGCAGGGTCAAAGTCTATTACCCTCAGTTATGTTCAAGGAAATTTGGGAATCGACAAGAGCTCCCATGTCTGACTACCTTCTCCCAAAATTGCTTATCTCCTATTCAGCTATCAATCTCCAAGGTTTAATTTTATCAGTTCTGAGAGCTTCATAATAAATGTCTCGAGGAGCTTAGGGTAGTCGACATGATTGAGAGGCCTCGTGTCACTTCCAGCTTTAGTACTTGGTGGGAAGGGTGCATAAGCTGAATATATGCTGAAGACTTTACAGTTATTCTGCCTAGGTTGCATTTTTTGGCGAAGGGGACTAACAAGCCTACTCCTGTGCAGGATCTAGGCCTTGGGCGACCTCAAGGTGAGTTCCACAAGCAAATTTGTAAGTTTGAAAAACTTTACGAAATAAAATATCACACACTGCCACACTTCATAAATGATGCTCTTGAAGCACAACACCGAATAAAAAACCAAACCTTATCCAAGGCCATCCGATCTCAAAATGGAGAAATCATCCTTTTTAGAGATCATTATTACAAAATGGCCTTGACCTAAGGGAGACAGATCGACCTTTCTTTTCCCATTCCTGAAAAATGGTTCCCATTGAAAATTTCATCAATAAAATGGCCACCTTTGTCGACTGCCACCTTCGGGGTGGCTGGTTCTATCCTCAAAAGAATAAATTATCCTCTTAACCCTGTGACCTTCACTAGATTTCACACAAGCGATTATCCTTCAGATACACCCTTTTACTAGCCTATAGCTTTCAGACCACTCGGCCGGGGTCCAAGTACATCTTCATCGCCTTGGTGCTTCGTTCGACAATTTAAGATTTCACTAACTTCTCTTCCTTTTTATAGTTGTAGCTTTGAGGCCCATTGGTGATACTATTATGCCTCTACAGAGGGGGGCTAAGGCTGATGTCCTTGAATCCTCTCAGAAGAAAAAGGTAAATGTTGTCTTGTTAATATGCAAAGTTTCTCTCTCTTGCCCCCTCTCTTTTGCAGAAATTAAAGCTGTAGGTTAGTGCTTCTACTGCTATGGCCACCTCTGCTGATAACTCCCCATCGGCCTAGTCCTCTTGTCAAAAGGACCCTGACTCTACTCCAGCCTCGAAATGAGATGCAGTCAAGAGTGTCGATAAAAAGAAAGTATCAGACACTCAAGACTCTATCCTTTAATGGTGACCCTGCTAGTGCTACCAAATCAGAATAGAGGTCTCAAGACGAGCACATGGAAGTAGTTGAGTAGCTGATAGTGCAAGCCCTAAGGTTCCAGCCGCTATAGATTGGGCTTAAGAAGGTGTTGACAGAGTCCCTTTCACTACTTCCATTGAGAAGGGTTCACCAGAGGTAATTTTACTTGTGCATATCCTGACTGAATCATTGAGAAGGGTTTAATAAGTAATTCTTTTTCCATGATGTTCCCGTCAACCTTAAAGACTACTTTGCTTCCTCTAACTCTGATGGCGATGAGGCACCTTCTAAAGCCAAGTCTACACAAGCTTCCCCTCAGTGATCTTCAGCTAACATAGGGAAGGGGATCTCATATCACAAGCAAATGCTATCACATTTGTCAAGCAAAGGCCTACTAGAGCTTTTAGAGGAATCCATTCAAGCCAAAGGCAAAGAGAGCCTCTAATTCATTATAGATTGTGCTACTGATGAGCACATTCAAGTTGGGGCTAAACAAACTTTGGCAAACTTCCTTGATTCCTTCGATAAGAACTTTCATGCTTTCAAATACATCAATAAGGTGAAGGATGGACTAAAGAAATCCCAGGCAGAGCTAGAGAAACATCACACCGAGCAGAAGATCCTACAAAAGCGAGGAAAGACCTTTGTGGACACTGTTAAGTCTTTGGACAAGGATATGGAGCCAATAGTGCAAGAGATCAAAGAATTGGAGAAGAAGTTGGCAATGAGGAAAGGACATCTCATCCATCTCTAGGATCAGCAAGCTCAATCGATCTCTAAGGCAAAATAGCTACAAAAGGAAAATGAAGCACTCAAAGGCATCATTAAGGCTTCAACTGAAATAGTGTCTAGCCTCGAGGAAGAGGTCCATAAGTATGAACCAGTGGAGGATGATTTTCAACAACAAATAGAAGAAGCTGTAAAAATTTGCTCCACTTAAAGTTGTACTCTTCGTTTTATCATATTCTTGTATTATGAATAATTCTTTTTGAGGCAATCTCAATTTTGTTGGCTAAGGGGCCAATTCATACGAATATTTCAATATCGTGAATGAATGTTTTGAGTTTGCTTTATAAATTCTCATTTTCCTTGAGTTAGTCATATATCATATTATGTTTAGGACTTGTAGTTCAATGGATAAAAATTATAATCGGCCTAATACTTGCAATTTAATCGATAATAAAACATCATGATTGGCTGTAAAGAGGGATATTCATTAAAAATTAAGCATAAATATAATTGTGAATGATAAAACCATAATTCGACTAGGATAAAAACAAACATGATAATGACTGACATCGATGATAAAACATTGGTACAACTATTTAGTTTAATTTTTCTCATTCTTTCTCAAACAGGGACTAATCCACAGATTCCCAAAGCAAGGGTTTGTATAGCTTTAAGTATTTTCCATTAATCGATCGGCCCTGGTTTCTACCTTCCTCACCTGATAGTTAATAGACCCCATTACCCATGATCCTCACAACTTCGAACGAGCCTTCCCAATTTGCTGACCATTTCTCGAGCTCTGGTTGTTTCTCCTCGAGTGGTAGAATAGCCTTCCAAACAAAATCCCCTATCCTAAATTCTTTATACCGAACTCGCTTGTTATAAGCTCTTTCAACTCTTCTTTTCTGCACCTACATTCAGTCTAGGGTAGCCACTTTTGATTCATCCAAGTCATCTAATTCCCTATAAATGGCTTCTTCGTACTCGGATGAGGATAATCGGTCTTGGTGTCTTCTTTTGGTAGACTTGACTGTTAATTTCACTGAGATCATGGCATCTAACCCATAAGCGAGCTTGAAAGGTGTAACCCATGTGGCTATTTTTACACTAGTCTTGATGGCCTATAGTGCTTCTCCCAATAGCTCGTGACACTTTCGAGGATTGTTGTCCACCGTCTTCTAGATTATACCCTTAATTATCTTATTGGTGGCATCTGCCTTCCCGTTAGCTTAGGCATAATAGGGAGTCAAGTGGAGCAACTTGATCCCATATTCATTGCAGAATTCTCTCATTGCTTCCCCTATAAACATAGTCCCCTGGTCTGTTGTGAACATTTAGGTAGGCTCATGTGAAAAATGATATGCTCTTTAATGAATTCAATCACAACCTTCTGAGTCATATTCTTCAAGGGGACTGCCTCTACCCATTTAGTGAAGTAATCCGTGGCCACCAAAATAATGCAATGGTTTTGAGAAGATGGGGGATAAATTTTCCTAATAACATCCATACCCCATCCTCTAAATAGCCAGGACTTAATGATCGAATGGAGTTCCTCCATCGGTGATATTTGAATAGGGCCATGCTTCTGATAAGCTTCATAACCTACAGTATAATCCATGCAATCTTTTTCCATCCTAGGCCACCAATAGCCATGCTGATGTAGGAGTTGTCTCATTAATCATCCGGCTTGATGAGGCCCAGCTGGCCCTTCATGCACCTTGGCTATGGCCAACATCACTTCTTTATGGCCGAGACATAATATTAGCTTATCTTTATATCTCCTGTATAAGATCCCCACTTCTTATAAAAAAATTAGGGGCTAAGAGCCTTATTTTATGATCAGCTTCTATAGATGGGTCTTACAAGAACTCGACTATGGGCATCCTCTAATCCTGAGTTACATAAATCGCAAAAGCCCCTCGGTGCTTTTTCCATCTGCTCCTGTAGCTGGCCAATGCCCTTAGAACATAGCACAAAGATCAACCAATATTCTAATGGGATCTCTCCAAACCATTAGAGGTAGCATGATGCCCTCTAGGCGAGCTGGTTTGCTTTTTCATTTGAAGCCCTTGAAGAATATTCTAGTGAAACGTACTCAAACGCTTCTAGGAGATGTATGGCCTTGTTGCAATAAGGCTGAAGGGTTGTCACCTCACACTTATATTCTCTAGTGAGTTGGTTAATCACAAGTAATGAATCCCCTTTGATATTTCCTGACCGTGCCCCCAGTTCGGCCAATACTTCTAACCTAATAATTAAAGCTTCATACTCGGCTTGGTTATTTGAACAAGAAAAATCAAGAACAAAACCCAACTTTTTAGTGACGCCCTTGGGAGAAGTTAGAACAATTCCAACCCCTGCTGATATCGATGTCTTTGAGCCATTAAACCATAATTCCCAAGTCGATGATTCAGAGATGTAATTCACTTCCTCCACAAACTCCTTACTTAGATGATGAGCAAGGAAATTGGCTAGGGCTTGATCCTTAACTACTCAAAAAGGGACATACTAAAGGTGGAATTCTAATAACCCAACTACCCACTTCCTAATTCAATTTTGTAAATGGGGTCTCGACAGAATATACTTCTTCACATCAGTTCGACTGTCCACCATCACAATAACCGGGAGCATATAATACCTAAGCTTGGTGCAAGAGAAGTACAAGGCTAACCTGAGTTTTTGGATAGGGGTATACCTTGTTTCCACATCAATTAGGCTTCTTCTAAAGTAGTAGATAGCCCTCTCGTATCCCCCTTGGTCTTCAACCAACATGCTTCCAATCGTGTATCCGAAGCTGATAAATATAAAATCAAGGGCTCTTTAGGCCTGGGAGGAGTCATGAATGGTGGTTTGGTGACGTATCAAATACTGCTTAGTGCTCCTCGGTTCAGAAAAACTCTTTATTTCTCCTCTACGACGGCCTCCAAGGTCGAAGTTTCCCAGCTGTGTTAGGAATGAACCTCCTCAAAAAGTTAATCTGCCCTATCAATCTCTGAAGTTCCTTCTTGTTTCTTAGAGGATGAGCTCTAAAATTTCTTTGGCTTTATTTTTATCTATCTCCACATCCCTTTGATGCACCAAGAAACCCAAGAAATTACCAGTAGATACTCCAAAAGCACACTTCAAAGGATTCATTTTAGTCAATATTGTCTCATCCTTTCAAAGGATTACTTCAAGTTAGCTAAGTGTTGTTCCTCTTGCTGGGATCTGACCACTACATCCTCAATATATACTTTCGTTAATTTCCCTAAGAAATCATGGAAAATAGCATTCATTGCCCTTTGATATGTGGCCCTCTACATTTTTCAAACTGAAAGGCATCACTACCCACTCATACGCATCGATCAACTCGGGACACCTAAAAGCTATCTTACTCACATCTTTTTCAATGATTTTGATTTGATTGTAACCTAAATGCCCATCCATAAAAGTTAAAATGGAGTTTCCTGCTGCCGAATTAATTAACATATCGTCAATGGACATAGGGTACTCGTCTTTGGGGTTTACTGTGTTTAAATTTCTGAAGTCAACATATATACTCAGCTTCCCATTCTTTTTAATCACTAGGATGATGATTGAAAGCCATTCTATATATACTGCAGGCTGGATGAACCCGTTTTTGAGCAACCATTTGATCTTTTACTTAAATAATTCTTCGAGCATGGGAAACATTCTGCTCTTGGGTTGCTTGAATGGCTTAAAGCCTGGTTTGGCTGGTAATTTATATTCCACCAATTCTCTTGCCAGCCTAGGCATCTCATCATGGTCTAAAAAAAGAAATCTCTATACTCTCTTAAGAGTGCCACTAGCTTCACTTCAAGTTCTAGAGATAGCTTTGTACATATATAAATTGGCAATGGATCGGCCTTAGTCCCCAGACTAATCTCCTTCAGGAGATCTCGAACCTCAATCAGCTCATCCTAGAGCTTTGTGCTTATTGTCCCCAGGTCCTTGAGCTCTAGAGTCGATGTGGTATCCTGCCCATCATCCTCATAAATGCATTCTATCAAGCAAACCTACTCCTAAAATAAAATTTAGAGCTTTAGGATCACCTTTATTTTTCTTTTTGAGATTACATCAATAAATTAACTTAAAGATGATGCTCGGTCGATTGGTCAAACTATCTTAGGACGAGACAAATGATCAACCACTACCATTTTCCTATCAAGCTTCCTTTCAGGGTTGAAAAATAGAGTCTTTAACTCACCATCATAGTACACTGCATCTGAGGAATGCACTTCCTGCCCAAAAGGGTTGGAATGTGCATGAACTATCTTGACATAGTCATATCTGAATAGGATCAACATCCGGTGCATGCTCAAAGGATGCAAAATTTTGAATGAATCCAATCCCTTCCCAGCAACTGGTTGTAGCTTACTTCAGTATTAATAACATAACATCCAATCGGCCGAGTTTCTCTGGCAACTTTGAGTTGAATGTTTATGAATCATTCTTATAATGTTTCTCCCCCTACGAAGTCATACAGGGAAAAGCTTAGACCTCTTTAGATCCTAATTAGTGAGTCCCCATTTCTTGAATGTTTTAAGAGGTAGGATATTGACCTCTACCCCATTATCTTCTAAGACCCTATTAGTAGTAATCACATTTGCCTCAGCCTTGATATAAAGAGGTTTGATATGATTTTCCAAACATCTCTGGGGTTCCTCAATAATTATCGACAGCGGTTGCTGGGATCCTATCTCGTCAATATCTGCCTCCAAAGCATCCCCATCTAAGGTAGCCTGCTGCCCAGGTTTGGCCTGGAATTCCTTGGGTAAATGGTAACCATTTCTGGATCTACTTTTGCCTTGGGAATGGGAGTTATTTTTACCATATTGATGCTCAACTTTATAATCGTCCTAGGCTCCCCCACTTGTTTCTCCTTAGTCAATTTATCTTCTTTGGGGTGTTGTCTTTTCAGCCAAACTTCATGTCTTACCCCATTAATGTTCACAATTGTTGGTTGACTGGGCGAATCTTCTTCCATGGGTTTTTGTCCTTACGACTTGTCATATCTAAGCCCTCTTTCAACAACCTCCCTTTGCAATTTATCTCCATGGGTCTTCAGATTTTTGGGGTCAACTCTTTTTTTTTTTAAGCCCAGCATTTGGCACTCTACTCCTTGAGGCACCTGTTATCAAATTCTCATCTTTGGTCTGCCTTTATCAACAATCACTAATCTTTGACAGCTAATCTCTTCTTAACTTTCTCAATATGCAACTTATTTTTTCTTTTCATCTCGGTCTTGCATTCATCTTCTTGCCTTTCCCTCTCTTCCCAATACCTTTCTTCTCGTTCCTGAGTTTTCATCATTCTCGTCCTCAATTCCTCTCTCTTTTTAGGATTATGTTTAGTAGAAACCTGAAGCCTTTCCATATATTATTGCCTTTGTAACCTTCTATTGTGGGTACGGGTAAGGAATGACCTTTGAGGCTTACCAAGACCTATTATTGTAAACACACTGCTGGAACTGGACACTTAGGGGTTGGGATTGTGCCGCTCCCATTTTTCTACTAGCCTCAGCATAAGCTTGAAGGTTTGTGGGAGTCTTTCCCTGGGATTGGCTTTCTCTTTTACTATCTCGAGTGCAGACACTGACTTTACAATCTCTACATAGCTTTTTTCTAGCTGCTTTTCTAGAAATTGTAATATTTGGTGCACAAATCTCTCTAGGTACTGTAGCCTTTAATGATCAGGGCATCTCTCCTCGCTATCAGTGAGGGCTTACCTCTTTTTAGGAGTTTGAGGTAAAGGGGGAGCTTCATTTCTCTTAGGAATGACCTCTAACTCGACCCTACAATTTAAACATGTGAGGAACACTTCATATCCCTAGTTCTTTTCTTCTCGGGCTCCCTCTAATTATTTTTGGGCAAGATCCATCTTCACGCTTGGTCGATCAACCTGATTATCTGGCTTTTCTGGTCCTAGAGGACTGACAGTGACCATTGCTACCTTGAATTTGATCTTTTGATCTTTCAGAAAGGGAGTTGTCTCGACAGTAGCTTTATCCTTTCCAGGAAATAATAGCCTACCCTCCTCGATGGCTTTTTGCACTACATTTTGAAAAGTAATGAAATTGTTTGTGTAATGTCTATCCACATTGTGCCATTTGCAATACATCTTTAGCCTTTCCTCAGGCTTGGGAATTACATGTCTCGCGCTGAGCTCTATTCGGCCTTCTTTAAAGAGCAAGTCAAAAATCTCTTCGGCTTTAGATATATCAAAAGAATACTCTTTAGCCAGTTTGTTTGCATCTTGCTTCCTTTTGTGCTGAGGCTTCAATGCATGGCATGAGAAAGGAGCTCCAGGTTTCAATTCGGCCACATAATTATCCTCTTCCTCTTTTGATTCTAATTCCTCATTAGGATTGAATATGCGACAAGCTCTTTGTAGTAAGACCAAACTAGTTTTTTCTGCTCTTTCCCCTTAAGTAATCGTTCATAGCTTGTTACATATGCAAATATCTGGCCAGAGTGGAAAGGTTTACTAGAAAGAGTTTTTAGTAGGAACCGGTTTATAGAGAACTCATACCGGATAGAGGTCATATGGTCTAGCATAAAGAGTTTGACTTATTCCATTACCCTAGCTAAGATTGAGAATCCGTAATGAAGGGATTCGAGTGTATGGTAATCATGATCGAGAGGTCCATGCTTATGTCAAGGATATGATCACCGACATTCATTTCTAATTGGTTAGTTGTGATATGTTATGCTAGATTTCACTCACGACTTATGGGACTAAGTGTG
>CAOJBK010816850.1:0-12548 GCA_948294925.1 Codiaeum variegatum | reverse complement strand
AAAGTGATGTATTTGGTGCATTCATGCCATTAGCAAATTCTTTACAAAATAAAAAGGTTATTCCATCACATGCATAAAAAGTGATCACGGATCCAAATTTGAAAATTCCAATTTTGAAAAATATTGCATTGAGCATAACTTTTTCACACCTAGGACTCCTCAACAAAATGGTATTGTTGAAAGGAGAAACATATCATTGGTAGAAATGACCATGCTTTGTGAAAACGATTTGCCTAAGTATTTTTGGGTCGAAGCCATGAACACTTCTTGCTACATCATTAATAGGGCTATGGTTAGACCCATACTGAAAAAGACTCAATATGAGTTATGGAACGGTAAAAAGCCCAACATAGCATACTTTCATTCAATTTGGTTAAAGTGTTATATGTATAACAATGGCAAAGATAACTTGGAAAAATTTGATGCTAAATCGGATGAAGCAATTTTTCTTAGTTATTCTAGTCATTCTAAGGCTTATAGAGTCTTTAACAAGAGGACACTCTTATGTTATTTTTGATGAATTTGCTAGCTAGGAATAATGACCATGTAAAAGTAATAAAGAACATGATGAAAGACTTAACCTTAGAGGACAAAAGGCATGAGTAACCAAAGCCTAGTGAAGAGTCAATGAACTAATAGGATGTGGTGTCAATAATTGATGAAATAGAGGTGCAATCCAATGAACGCATGGAAATTCAAGTCACTTCACAACAAAGGGAGACTCAACATCTAAGGGTGAGGAATGAAGTGAAGGAGACTCAAATCATTGGACAAGGTAAGAGCTATTCTCAAGAAGAAGGTATTAATTTTGATGAAACTTATGCTCTCGTAGCAATGTTGGAAGAAATTAGAATGTTACTTGCTTTTGTATATTTTAAAAACTTCAAACTTTTTCAAATGGATGTCAAAAGTGCCCTTTTAAATGGTTTTTATTCAAGAAGAAGTATATATTGAACAACCTCCCAATTTTGAAAATTTTAAATTTCCAAACCATGTTTTTAAAATTAAAAGGCTTTATATGGTTTAAAACAAGCTCCTAGAGCTTGGTATGAGAGGTTAAGCAACTTTTTAATTAAAAAAGATTTTTCTAAAAGCAAAGTTGACACTACACTTTTTTATCAAAAATCAAGAGCAAGACACTCTAATTATTCAAATCTATGTTGATAATATCATATTTGGTGATACTAATGAATTGCTTTGCAAGGTGAATTTGAATGAGTATGATGGGGGAGCTAAATTTATTCTTGGGATTGCAAATCAAGCAACTAGAGCATGGAACCTTAGTTCACCAAAGGAAATATGCCAAGGAGTTGCTCAAGAAATTTGATATGGATGATGCAATGATACATAACACTCCTATGAGCATTACGATCAGGATGGATGTGGATGCTAAAGGTAATTCCATAGACACTAAACTCTATAGGAGCGTGATAGGTTCATTACTTTACTTGACTACATCTAGGCCTGATATTTTGTTTAATGTATGCATGTGTGCTATATTCTAATCAAATGCTAAGGAATCCCATTTTTCATGTGTCAAAAGAATCCTAAGGTACCTTGTGTATACACCAAACCTTGGTTTGTGGTATCCAAAAGGTGTATCTTTTGATTTAATTGGCTATTCAGATATAGATTTTGGTGGATGTAAACTCGATAGGAAAAGCACTAATGGAAAGTGTCAATTTTTTGGTGGCATGCTTTTTTCATGGTTTTCCAAAAAGCAAAACTTGGTTGCATTATCAATCGCAGAAGTGGAGTATGTGGCAGCTGCGTATTGTTGCACTCAACTTCTTTGAATGAAAATGCAACTTGAGGATTTTGGCGTGACATTGCATTAGATTCCCATAAAATGTGACAACACAAGTGCCATAAATTTGACCAAAAATCCCATTCATCATTCTAGGACAAAGCATATAAACATAAGGCATCATTTTCTTAGAGATAATGCATCAAAAGGGCATATTGCACTAGAGTTCGTTTATACAAAGTATCAACTAGCGAATATCTTCACCACACCAGTTAACAAGGAGGCCTTCTACTATATTCGAAGAGAAATAGGCATGATTGAACCCTTTCAAGTATAATCTAAATTTAAACCTCCTATTTTGGTGAGTTTGATTGTCCATATTTTGATGAATATATGTCTCTTTGATGATATGATGTGCTTATGCGCGTGGCATGCTTTATGTGTTGTTATGTGAATGAACTTAAAAGGGAATTTGGTTCAATTTCAATGAATCAATTCACTTTAAAATCATTTGTAGATCAATTTTATTACCATGAATGTGCTATAGTTTAAACATATCGTTTATGCCATAAGAGTTTTTGAAAAAATCTCAAAATCCTTTTGATTTCAAATTTCAACATTCAATATGCCCATATAGCCCATACTATATATGCCAATATTGAATTGGATTATGTTTTCAAAAACCTAGTGGACTAGCATCAGGCTCAGTTCTGAGCCTTGTTTGGAGGGGTGACCACCCATGGCCCAACGATAAATGGGGCCCCAATAGATACAAATTTTTAGTGATTTAATAGAAAAAAAATTCTAGAACTAATAGAAAAAATTTGAATTTTAGTGATTATAAAAAAAGTGAAAATGAAAATTTGGAAAAAGAAGAAGGAAACACTTATTTTATTTCATGCCCACGATCATGCTTGAAAAAATCTTTATGTTATTCTCCATCTTCCAAAACTCACGGCGATGGACGAAGTTTTCTCAAAATTAAACAACGAGCAAAATTTGCATAATAAAATCAAAATAAAGCAAATACTCTCCATCAAATTTCTCTCTTTTTGTGTGTTTTTAACTAATTTTGGCCTTTTAATTTCATCTTTCTTACTTCAATTCTGGCAAAAAAAAATCAGTTGAATTTTTAGGTTTCTTTTATTTTGGGTGTTGAGTTTAATTGAGGTTATGAGGGGAACTTACAAGCTGAGAGAATAACATAGTGATGATGAACTTTAGCTTAAAAGAGAAGATGAAATATTTAAATAAAAAAATATAATATATTTTGTTGAAATTTGTAAAAACTATATATGTTATTCATCTAGTGTAATAAAGCATACAATTTTAAATAAAATTAAGTTAAAATTTTTGAGAACTAATATATAAGGGTCTCAAATTTTATTTCGTCATTGGACCTATAAAATATCAAGAATGGTATTGACTAGCATACGCTCATATAGAATTGCTTCTATATGATTGGGGGTATAAAAGGCTTTCATACACGATCTTATTTAGTTTTTAGAACCCTAAAACTCTTTCCTCTGTTGTCGTTCATCAATTCTTACCCTCAAAACACTCTTTTAGCTTGCTTAGAAGGATTTTGTGTGTTTCAATAAATTTTTTACTTCAAATTCTTAGTTTTAATCTCTTTCCCTCTCTCAAAAACCCTAATTTTGAATCTTTCCCCAAATTTATTCCATACACCCTAAAAATCAAATTTCCCAAAATCTTTTCTTTGGTTCTTAAACTACAACAATATGAGTTCAAAGGAGGCTAGAGGAGCTACAAAAAGGGGGAGACTTAATCCGATGTACCTAGTTCATCACAGACAATGGGAACAAGGTGAACAAGGCAATAAAGGGATGTGCCTGAGCAATTACCTCAATTAAGTCTTCATCCTCATGATTTTGGACTTCATTTTGATGAACTATCTGTTAGTGAATGGACTTCATTTTGATGAACTATCTGCTAGTGAAAGGTGTGATAGGATCATTAGACAAGGAACCCCTGTTACTTGTACACCCTTAGAACTAGAATGCCTCACTAAGTTGGGTGTTGAAAAGGATGTGAACAAATTGTTAGAACCTATTTTCCCTTCATGGAAATGCCCCACTTTTTCTCTAGAGGTGTATTATAACCTCACATTGGATTTTTTCTCTACCCTTAGGATTGATGAGAAAAATTAGGGTTTTAAGTACAAAATTCGGGGGACTGAATACCATAAAATGACACGTGAACTAGGACAACATTTAGGAGTGTATGGTGTGAAGGAGTTATTGGTTGGGACTATAATTGGGATGGTAAGGGTATTTGGAAGAAAATCACTAAGGGGTTAGACTTACCTAAAAAGAAGAATGTTAAACCTTCAGAAATCACTAGTGTGAGATCAAGGATGGCACATAAGACCCTATTGACTTCTCTTTTATTCAAATCCAACCATAGCAAGATCACTGGGGTTGAGATATTTTTATGTGAATGCATGCTCAATAATATCAAGGTCAATGGTGCAATGTATTTGATTTATGCTTAGAGACACTTCTTGACTTGCTTGAAGGGTAAAATTCAGTGGGGTTAGATCATGACAATCATAGCAAACAAGTTTGGTGCTTTTGATGAAAATATCTATAAGCCATATGTAGTTGCAAGGAAGAAAACAGACAACCTCTCCTTTAATACTTGGAAGAGTAAAGGATTAGATAGAATGGATGGGTGCCATTATGTATTAGCTCCAGACTCCACTCCTCCCACACTGGAGGAAATTGCCTAACGTGCACAAGAAGTGGCGAACAAACAAGGTGGTGCATCAAGTGACGATGATGATCATAAAGAGCCTACACAAGAAGAGGAAGAGGAAGCGAATGAGAATGAGGATGAGACTTGGTTTCAAGATGTCATCATGGGCATGATTAAGGAGACCAATAGAAATCTACAAAACTTTTATTTGAAGCTCAAGGGAGATTCGGTGCTTTGGAGGATCGTATGGCTACATTTGGGACAAAGCAAGATGCTATGTTCGATATGATGAGTACTTTCATTAAGCAATTCCCACATCAACCTCCTCCTCCATAAAAAATTTGAGCATTACTCCATTTCTATTTTTTCCCAAGCCAAACCAACTTTAATTTTTGTTTTTCCTTCATTCTTAACACATTATGGCATTTAAGTGTTTATGTTTTGCATTTGTGGTATATTAGCCTTTAAGGCCTCTTGTGTTCCCTTTTTATGGTTTGGTTGTTAAATTTTGTTTATTATGTCTAGCTATTGAACTTATTGTTGTTTATTAATAGCTATGGATTTTATGCTATTTTGAATCTTTTTAAACCCATTTGTATTTTTTGATAGCGTCTTTACTTTCTTTACCTTTTTGGTTAATGACAAAAAGTAGGAGAATTATTTTGTTGAGTTTCAAGCTTATATTCTTATTTCATGTTGTTGATACTTGTGTTATTGTTGATATATAGCTTGATTGAGTTCTGAGCGTATATACTTATATTTTTTATACATAGCTTGTGTTTATATTGAGTTTTATGCAAAAATTTTATCAAAAATATTAGCATATCGATAGGGGGAGTAATGCCAAGATTTTTGCTCAAATTTTGACAAATACTTTATTTTTAGTTTTTCATGGCATTTCATATTTTTGCTTGAAACTAAACTAAGGTTTTGTCATCCTCAAAAAGACAAAAATTGTTGTCCTCCATATTTTGATGATTCTAAAACCTATAGTATAGTTATTCTTTAAAATGAAGTTATTTGTCAAAATTGTGTTTGATTGAGCAATCTATGAGGATGGTGTCCATATTTAAGTTTCTAGTACTTATATACTTTTAATGAACTAACTAAGATTTTAGAATCAAAGTATTTTTCAAAAAGTGCAGATTTGTTAGATACGCCTGTATGGAAACAGATGTACACCCATATGGTGTTGAGGGTACGACCGTATAGGCTTCCTCTATACGACCATATGCTAGTACAGAAGATTTTAGGATTTTAAGGAAAAAGGATATGCCCGTATCCAATCCAACAACTATTTAATTCAAATCCAACTATCGGATACGCCCGTATTAAGCAAAGCCTATATGCCCGTCACCAACCTATTAGAATCTGTTGGAAATGACATCAGCAGTACTTTTTGAATATTAGAGACAAGTTTTTGGCTTCAAAATGGCAAATGAATAAAAGGAATGACCAGAAACAAAGTAAATAAGCAACAATAACTATTCTATTACAATTCTGCTTTTTTATTCTTGATTCTATTTCTCTCAAAGCTTAATCTTGAATTGTTTTCTTAAACACTTTGTACTTCATTGTAAGCCTTTAGTTTAAGAAAAATTTAGCAACTTTTCTCATTGAAAATCCTTAGCCTAGCAACCTTTAATATAGTCTTTTGACTTTAATCTCTTATAAAACCTTTAAACACTTGTATTTGGAGTTGTTTGCTTCGTTGATTGTACTTGGGCAAAATCTTGGAGAACTAGAAGCTTGGAAGCTTGGTTTGAAGATAGTGGAACCTCAATAGGTTGATTGAGAGAGTGGACGTAGGAGAAGGAGTCTCTGTACCGCTATAAAAAATGAGCTTTCTCTTATCCCTATCTCTTTACTTATTTTCTTTATTTATTTGCTCTATTTTTATATTACTAGTATTGGTGATTTGAAACTTGTTTTATCACATACTTAAAGTTTGTTATTTTTCTTATTGTGATAGTATTTGTCATTATTTTTCTTATTGTGATAGTATTTGTGTTTGTTTGAAAAAGTTTTTAAAAGATTAAAACTTGATAAATTTGATTGAAAAATCCACAAAGTTTCAAAATACCAATTCACCCCCTCCCCTCATAACAGATTTCATCTGGATAGTAGTAGTTGGCATTCCATTAATGAGATATGTGTTGAACGTACAAACGTGGTACCAAAATTCAGAAGGAAGAGAAGCTTGTTGTAGCATAGTTAGAGAAGTCTCCTTTATGTGTCTATTTTTCCTTTCTGCCCCATTTTGTTAGGGTGTATAAGGACAGGAGCACTAATGGATAATGTCTTTCTCATTTAGACAATTTCTAAACATATGACTAGTAAAACCACTTCCTCCATCTATTCTCAATCTTTTAATGAAACAACCAAATTTTGTTTGTACATAATTAAGAGTCAAACACTTTTGATTTATTCTTTAAAGAAAATAACTAGGTAAATCTGGTACAATCATCTATAAAGAGAACAAAGTATCTATATCCTCCTATAAAAATCTATGGGGAAGGTCCCCATACATTTGAATGTATTAGTTTAAAAGGTGAACCAGCTCTAGATTGTGACAAATGAAAAGGCAACTTTGTAAACTTGCCTGCTAGACAAGTTATATATTAGCTTTCTGAAGAATTGCTGAGATCATTTGATGCATGCCCTAACCTTTTACGCCATAAAATTGTCTTAACTTATTTTCCTAAAGAAGCAATAGAAGTGTCTTTTATTATTTATAGAAGTCATGCTCCAAGATTAGATGGAAGGGGATATAATCTTGCCTCACTGAGACCTCTATACTGTAACTTTCCTTGTACCTTTTCCTATATAACACATTCAAATTCATCAAAGATAACTATAACATTATTTTGCTTGCATAATTGGTAAACAGAAAGTAAGTTGGTAGCTAATTTAGAAATAAGTAGAATATTAGATAATGCCATAGATCCTAAAGTACTGTTACCAATGTGAGAGATGGATAACCCCTCACCATTACCAACTGTCACTTTATCATTAGATGGATAAGTAATAATGTCATTCATTAACTGAGTCTCTAATGTGATATGGCAATTGGCACCAAGATCAACCAACCAGTATGATGGTGTTGATGTCAGCATAACTACATTTGTATTTTAATGGTCAACAATAGTATGAGAAATAAAGTCTAAAGTAAAATTTGTAACTTCATTAAGTGGTGTTAATACACCCTTTCTTTTTGAAGTAAGCAAACTTGGTTGAATAACTGCATGATGTCCTTGAACACTCTCTGTAAGTTCTACTACAAAAGATTGACTAACTTTTCCTGCTTGCAAATTAGTACTGTTAGTGTGACTTGATTGTGCTACATAAGATGGTTGTAAAGGAGTACATATTGTATGATTGGTAGAAAAATGATAACATATGTTTCAACCATAAATGATAACATATGTTCATTGTATGATTCTTTCGACCGCAATACTAGCGTTCCATAGTATTAGTAGAAAAATGGACAATATGGTACAATACCTTAAAATGTTCCCTATTTGATGACATAATTGACATATTGTAGTATTAGTATCTCCAACACTGCTCCCTAAAGAGAAACTTCCTTCCACTAAACCTGCCTCTATTGCCTCTTCCATTAGCATAGAAACCAAAAAAATTAGTGAGACTGAAACCGATTCTGATGAAAAGGATGCATATATCCTTGTTCGTACATATGATTTGTTTTCAGTATATTATCATTTATAGGATACACATAAGATTATACTTGCAAAAATGTAGATTCATTTAGAATTACTGCCTTTAGTCAAGGTGGTATTAACCATCATTGCTGTAAGTGGAGTTATAGAACGGGAATGGATTTTTTTCCAGATCATATTCTATAGATTTGAGTAAATGTTTGAGATTCACCATTGAGCATCTTGCCTATGTTCTTATAATTGTCTTTATAGCAGTATATTTTGGAGGCAATCCCTCGAGAATAATTATAATGACATCATCGTCCTCCATATACACACAAACTGTTGTTATAGCATCTTTTGCATTCTTTATTTTTTAAAAGATAAACCTCAATAGTATCACTGCCTTTCTTGATCCTCTGTAAACTAGCTTTAAGTTGTAGAATGTCTTACTTATTTGCATCATCAAATTTGGCTTTCAGATTGGACCACATCTCTCCAGCACTTGAATTGCTAACTAGACAAGACATAACTCTAGTGCTCAGAGTTTGGCCAATCATGTTAATAATGTTTTGATCTTCTACTTTCCATTTTAGAAAAGATGGAGAAAACACTTTAGTTCCATCTTCTCTTATAACAAGTTTCTCAGGAAATACGCTTGATCCATCGACATATCCAGAAAGATTCCATTCAAAAAGGCCATGTTGCATAATTATTTTCATCAATAATAATATTAAGTAAAAACATTGGTGTATTTTAAGTACTAGAAAAATAAGAACTAAAACCAAAACTAGATGCAGAGCTAGCCATTTTCTATAATTTCTGAATAAATTGACTTCAAATCACAATACTTTAGTACTTCAAAACTTCAATATTTCAATACTTCAATCAAAATTTCGAAACAACACTACAATCAACATAGAATTTCTCATTTAGCATCTTCAATTCTTTCAATAGAACTTTATTATCAACTATTATTAGAGAATCTAAAATCTAATTTCTTTGATTAATGAGAAACTTTTCATCAAGCAACAACAAGAATACTTAACTCATATTTTTTTTTAAAATACACTTAGCTTAGATTTAGAAGCTCGAATCAGATCTAGAAGCTTGAATCAAATCTATCTTTTCCTCTTCCATAAAGTGAAGACTCTGATACCATACAAACTGATTTGATGATATTCTAGTGAATTAGGAAGAAGAAGATGAAGAACATTCAGAGAATATAGAAAATTACAGAGAGAGAAAGAAATGTTTATTATAGAGAGGGAAAAGAAAGAGGGAATCTGTTAGAGTGAGTGAGAGAGAGAGTTTATTGATCATTTGAGCTATGTTGATTACAACAGATGGAGAAGCTTATATACTGTTTGCTTATGCAACTCAAGCTTTCTTGTGCAGTGTAACAGTATAGTGTAACTAACACTAACTAATTCACTATTAGTTACTCTAAGTATAACTAATAACTCATTATTACTCAACAATTTTTATTAAATTGAAATTATTTTTATTGATTAAAACTGATTTTTACCAATTAAAACTAAATTTTGCTAATTAAAACTGATTTTTACTTATTAAAACTAACTTTTAATGAGCTGATTTTTATTGAACTGATTAAAACTATTTTTTTAGTTATTATAATTGATTTTTAGGCATTGTTGAACTATTTTTTACTGATTAAAGTTAATTTTTATTAAATATTATTTTTTAAGATAAGTGAACCGAGTTTAGTAAATAGCATTACATTTAATATGCAGGATTAAAATTGGACTTAATAATCCAATGGCCTACTAATTCCATTAGATAAGTGTTATCTAATACATAGCCTCCCTATAAATTTAGTAATCCCTATTTCATGAGATTTCTAATCTTATCAAATATTATTTAAAATAATTTCATTTTTTTCCCTTATTAATCCATCCCCCAAACTTAATATTTCTATAGTAGATATTTAATCATATGGATCAAGATTTTTATATTAAATAAAATTTAAAATAAATAATCTTATGATTTAATTAAATTTGCAATTCTAATTAATTATACTGCTGCATATCAAAATGGACCATAAGAGTTTTAGTCCAATCTATGAGCTCTTCGATTATATAATCACTAATTTGAGTAACAGAAGTCATTTGTTAGATCAAGTGTTTGGCCCTCTTAACCGTTGCAAGTCCAAATTTTCACTCTCAAGTTCATTTTGAAAATTCAATTTTATCTTGAATTTGAGATTCATTTGTCTAAACAAATATTGTTAATTTCTACAACAACATTTGACCAATTTTTTTTTTACCTTTATTCATGTCTCTCCGAAGCTAATAGCTCTATCAAGCTCCGGGTTCTTATGCTTGTAAGAACAAATGAAAGAAAAAAAAAGGGTCCTTTTCTCTTCCTTCTCTCTCTAAACTTCTGTTGCAGAAATTTGTGTTGAGGGGGAGAGCCCCTGTCTCGAGGTTTTTGCTGTGACTCCTCTCTCCCTCCCCTCATTCCTCTACTATTATTATTTCTTTAAGTTTCATTCTTTTTATTTCATTTCCAGTATTATTTTTCCATGTAAGGAGAATTCTAGTGTCCATTGTTGGGGTTTTTGGTTCCAACCTCAATCTAGATGAAAAAAATATCTTTCTAATTTTTTCTGTAGATCTGAACTTTTGAGATTAAGATCAATCCATTCACTCCATAAAAAGTGTAGATCTATAGTTTTCATTCAAAGTATTTGGTGTGGTTAGAGGATTATAAGCTCGATGCTTGGATTTTTCTCACCCTTTCTCTCTGGATTAGGAGACACCAACTGTTTGAATAAAGATTTTGGAATTCAACATTAAGATTTTTCTATATTATGTTGTTATAAATCTTAGTTGGATGAGTTTTTCTCTTTCTCTTAATCTATAACTAGGGGTGGGCAAATTTTGGCCCGTGCAGACCGAAATTGGCTGAAAATTAAAAGATCGGTAATTCGGTTCGGTTCGATCTATAATTGAATAAATACACAAATATTTAGGTTCGGATTCGGTTCTCAAATTATCAACCCAAACCGATCTATATATATATGAGAAACGGTGCATTTTTGGGTTTTAGGATTAAAACTTGGAGTATAAATACTCCCTTAACCCACTGCCTCTCAAACTTTCTCTCTCCTCTCAAACTCTCTCTGCCTCGTCTCTCTCTCTCTCTTAGAGTTTTCAATCACAACCCTCTATGATTCAGATAATGAAGCCATTTTCGTTGATTTTGTTCTCTGATAACAAATATCATCTCCTCCTTTCCTTTCATAGACCTTTAAATCTCTTCAAAAGATCCCTTTTGAGTCTCAGATAATGAGAAATGTCACATGAAATGGTGGATGCGTATTGAAAACGTGGTTAGCAAATCATTCTCACCTTTTGGATTAGCAAATCATTCTCACCTTTTGGACTTCTGAAATTTTTGGTGGGTGCCCTGAATATTTCAAAATCGTCCTTATGTTGGGTCTCTGTGAGAAAGATAAGCAATAAAATCATTTTCGTTCATTTGATTTCAACTTTTTTTTTTAAAAAAAATCATTATAAATATAAATCTAACAATTTTTTTGGTATTTTTTTTCATTTTGCATGTTCTATACTCTAGATCTTGAACAGATCTTGGTGAATGAACCTGGATCTGTTAAGTACAAGAGTCTTCGAAAAGAAGAAGGTAAAAACATCATAATTTTGCTATATTTTTTGTAATCTTGTTTGGTTTATTTAAAAAAAATAAATCAAATGAAAAATTATTTTTAAAATGATTTTTTAAAAAAATGTTTTCTGTTTTAGTTTTATTTTAATTTTTATAAATTTTTATGAGGGTTTTTGTATATAGAAACCCTAATTTTAAAATTAGAGTTTCAATTCAAAGAAACCATAATTTTAAAATTGGGGGTTATGTGAATTGAAACCCTAATTTTAAAATTAGGGGTTCTGTTTTAAAATTGGGATTTCAATTCACAGAATCTCCAATTTTAAAGTTACGGTTTCTATTCACAAAAACTCTAATTTTAAATTTTGATTTTTTTTAAATTGAAACCCTAATTTTAAAATTAGAGTTTCTATTCACATTAGTTATTATGTTGATTTTAATTTTTTTTTCGTTAAATAAGTTCTTTTTGCAATTAAATAGATTTACCACTTGTGTATATATATATCATTACAAAAAAATCATTTATTACTGACGCAATTTATTTCCTCCGACAGTAACAAAAAAAATACTGACGCAAAAATTAACGCGTCAGTAATTACTGACGCAATTTAGCGTCAGTAATTAACTGTTTGGCATCAGTAATAAATTAATAATTACTGACGCAATACTGACGAAAAAATTGCGTCAGTAATTTACTGACCCAATTTTCGCGTCAGTAATGCGTCAGTAATGGGTCAGTATTGCGTCAGTAATATTTTCATAAATAACGACACATT
>CAOJBK010816848.1:0-10467 GCA_948294925.1 Codiaeum variegatum | reverse complement strand
AGTATGGATGAGATGTGTCCAACTTTTGAGGAATTTTATGCTTTGTTAGGTTCTGAATTCAAGGCTGATATGGTTGTTCTAGTTGAGAAAGTTCATTATTTAAACTCTTTTAAGAGCCTTTTGGGCTTGAGTACAGAGGAGGCCTCTGGCTTAATAAAGGATGACTTTATGAACTTGCCTGCCATGACTGATATGTTTTGGGATGATTCTGATGATCTAGTTTGGATTGCTAAGAGGCTGAAAGCTTGTGCATCTTGTTTAATAGCTGGGTATATATTTGTAGGCCCAATTAGATAGGATAATGCACGGGTGGCTAAGATGATACCCTAGATGGGAGATGGAAAGTCTATAGCTGGTATGATTTTGGCAGAGACATTGTTAAGAGTTGATCATCATTACAACTCGAGAGGGCCTTAGATTATTAGTCCGATTTTACTCTAGGTACTTAGTCATTTTACTGCCTTTTTGTTTCAACCATTTTGACCCTTATGCTTTTCTTTTAGATCTAACTGAGAAGCCATCTCAAAATTGTTCATGGTCTTGAATCAAGAGACTATATTACATTTTAGTGTCGAACTAGAAAGGTTGTCATTTGTTTCCACACTAAGAAGGACTAGATTAGTTGGCTGATGGAATTTAGTCCCTTAGATTTGCATTGGAGACTAGACTAGTACAAACTCAAGCATTTTATCAGAAGGAGCCAGGGATTCAAGCACTTGTATCTACTTAGTTTGAAGGAAGTGACATGGTATCAGGCTACCAGAGTTCTTCATCAGATAGGACATGATTAGGTGTGCCTCGAGATGGCATCCTTTTTGAATTAATTGTTGTGAATGCCCGAATAGTAAGGGTGGTCCTTAAAGGCTAGATTCATGACTTTAAGATGTTAGCCCCAGGTGATTACTATGGTAAGCCTCTAGAGTACTTAGAATGGTGGATCAAGATATGCTGGCCAAAGTAAAAAGGCAAAGTGTCATGCTCTTTTGAGTGAGATTGAGGAGTGAGTCTAAGTTTAGTCTAAACTTTTTGAAAATAAATCTTTTGGTTTTTTTTTTTATTTCTGATTTCTTCTTAACACTACTTCACATGTTTTGTTTTGGATGTTCCAAAAGATGAATAAAACCTCAATAAAACACATTTTATTTTTATTAAGCTCTTACTTTTGCCTAAGCTACCTTTTCAAGCTTTCAACTTAGCGAGTTGCCTTTATTGTTGCCTAGACTACCTTTTCGGTTTTCAGACCAGCAGGCTGGACCCTGAATTTTACCTAAGCCACCTATTTAGGTTTTTAGCTTAGTGGGTTTCATTCTTTTTTCTAATTTTATTTGTTTATTTTTTATTTTGCATGCAATGTTAAAGAGCCCAATGAGATGAAACTTTGTATTTTATTGAATGCTTTGGACCATGCCCACAAGGGTTGCCTAAATATCTCTTTATAATAGATTTTTTATAATGAAGAACATAATAATTTTGGAAAATCAAGTCTACGTATTTCTTGTTATGGAAATGTGATGCCAATGCATGCTCATTCAACAAGAACACTACATGTAGTATTTCTTGAGTTGATCAAGGTTGGTAGGGTGACAGAATTCATTTTTGTCGACATCCATCAGGATGACACTTCCACCTGACATGATCTTTTTTATGATGTAAGGTCCACTCCAAAAAGTTCTGAACTTTCCTCAAGGTATGAGTTATCTAATTTCTTTTAAGGTAAGGTCTCTTCCTCGGAGCTTGTGATCCTTGACTCTCCTGTTGAAATGCCTTGCTAACCTTAGTTGGTGTAATTTTGAGTCTGATGAAAGGCACCTAATCTTTTCTCATCGATCAGGTTGAGTTGGTCGTAATAGGATAGTTACCAGTCAAGTTCAGAGATCTGAGCTTTTTGGAGAACCCTTATTGATTGGATTTCCATCGATATAGGTAGGACTGCTTCCATTTCGTAAACTAATGAGTAGGATATAGCTCTGGTAGCTGATGTATATGAAGTTCTATACCTAAGGAGGGCATTTGTGAAGTGTAAGTACCAACCTTTATGATTATCAATCATCTTCCGAAGGATGTTCTTAGTGCTTTGTTAACAGCCTCGACTACCCCATCAGTTTGAGTTTTATACGGAGAGGACTTGTGATGCTGTATTTTTTTTCCTTCTTTAGAAGGATTGTTACCTTTTTTAGGAATTGTGAGCTAATGTTTGATATGATTTCAAAAGGAACACCACACCTTGTGATGATATTTGTTTTGATGAATTGATCCACTCTTTTTTAGTCAAGAACTTGGTAAGGTGCAACTTCCACCCACATGGTGAAATAATCAATGGCCACCATATGTATTCATGGCTAGTAGAGGACTTAGGTGTAATCTTTCCAATGACTTCTATACCCCAAATGGCAAAAGGCCAAGGATTTGTGATCAGATTGAGTGGTGAAGGAGGAAGCTTCTAGAGCTTGGCATAAATTTGGCATTTTTGAACAAATTGCACATAGTCTTTGCTCATTGTGAGCTAGTAGTATCCTTGGTTTGTGATTTTGTGTGATAAGGCCCATCCATTCATCTGGGTTCCTTCCTTGCCTTTATGGATTTTTCCATGATTTTGTTAGCTTCTTCCTCAGAAACCCACCTTAAATGAAAGCCATTCCATGTTTTTTTGCAAAGAATGTCTCCCCTAAGGATGTAACTGATGACTATTTGTTGTATGGTTCTCCTTTTTTATTTGAAGGCCTCTTCAAGGTATAATCTTTTTTCAAGGTAATTATAGATGTCTTAATACCAAGGCTTATGTTTAACTTCTTAAATATTCATGTAATGAGATTGACAACTCGGTTTATGCTTGGTGCTTATTGAAATATGATGGATAAGGAACCCATCATGCATTTCTATCATTAATGTGAGAGTTGCCAATGCACCTGTAAATTTATTTTGTGTTCTTGGCAAGTAGTGCAAGGATAAAGAATCAAAGTTAGATGTCAATTCTTCGAGTCACTTATGAAAATGAATTAACCACTTCTCTTTGATTTCTATCTTCCCAATGTTTGAGAAACTATGAGGTTGGAATCTCCATACACTTCTATGTTCTTGATACCAATCTAAATAGATAATTCTAATCTAGAGACATTGGCTTCATACTCAGCTTCATTATTTATTACCTCAAATTCTAGTTTGATTGCCAAAGGTAAGCTTTCATTGGTAGGCGTAAGGAACAACATTCCAACACCATATCCCTTGTTATTGGTTGGTCCATCAAACAATAGTTTCCATATTTCATTTTAAATGAGTAGAATGTCCTCATCGGGGATTTTAGGTTCTTCCTAATGATCATTTGTTAGGGCAGCGGCCAGTTGGTAAGCAATGACACTACCCTTCATAGCTTTTCTTTGCACATATTTGAGATCATAGGCTACTAAGACTAGAATCCATCTAGACATTTTACTATCAAGGATAATCTTCTCTATGAAGTACTTTAAAGGACTCTTGTAAGTGAAGACATCTGTGATGTATGTCCCGAGATAGTGTCTTAACTTATGACATACCTATACCAAAGCCAAGCAAAGCTTCTTAATGTGTCTATATTTGAGCTCGTGTGTCAGCATTTTCTTATTCAAATAGTGGCATCTTCTTTGTAGAAGTCTAGAGCATTTTATGCCAACATGGAACCCATGGCTTCATTAGTGACTATGAGGTAGAGTAACAATGGCTTACCAAGCCTAGGAGGCTGTAGAACTGGTGGATTCAGGAGGTACTGCTTAATATGCTCAAAGGCTTCTTAAAAATCCACGTTCTATTTCTTAGTAGAATTCTTTTTTTAGTAAGTTGAATATGGGACCACAGGTGTCTGCTAACTGATGGATGAAACGGAAGATCTATTGGAGCCGACCCAGGAACCCTCTTATCTCTTTTTTTTAGTTTTAGGAGGTGGCATATATAGGATTGCTTTGGATTTAGTAGGGTTGATCTTAATTCCCCTTTTACTGACCATATGACCAAGGAATACTCCAGATGAGGCTTTGAATATGCACCTGGCAAGGTTGAGCTTGAGGTTGTATTGAAGCCTAAGGAAGAACTTCTCCTGTGCTTGTAGGTGTTACTTAGTAGTAGTGCCTTTAATTACCATGTCATCAATATATACTTTCACTCCTTGATGCACCATGTCATAGAAGATAGTGGTCGCTATCCTTTAGTAGGTGGCTCTATCATTCTCCATGTTCAAAAGGCATTACTTTATAGCAGTAAGTACCAAATTCTGTGATGAAGGCTATTTTCTCCTTGTCTAGAGGATGTATAAGAATTTGATTGTATCTGGTGGTTAGATCGGTTAAATAAAGCATCTTTGAGCCCATTAATGCATTATAAGTAGATCAATATGGGGCAAACAAAAATTGTCTTTAGGGCATACCTTATTTAGATCCTTATAGTCTACACACATTATGACTTTTCCATCTTTCCTTGGTACTGGGACAATGTTGGTTAACTAAGAAGGATAACTAATTGGATTGATGAATTGGTGAGAAAATTGTTTAGAAACTTCCTCTTTTATTGGAATGGACCATGCCGCTTTCATGCGCCTGAGTTTCTGCTTGACAGGCTTACTGTCTGGATAGGTTGGAATCTTATTGACAATGATGCTTGGATCGAGTTTGATCATGTCACTAGGCTTCTAGACGAACCAGTCTTTAAATCTCCTGATGATGGATTTAGTATCATGCTTATTTGACCATGCAGATGTAATGAATATATTTTTTGGAATGTCATGTGTGCCAGCATTAATGGGCTCTTTAACTGCATCTTTTATTTCATTAATTTTATTGTTCTCATTTTTTGATTGATTAAGGTCAGATTCATTAGTTGGAACATCAAAAAAAAAAAAAGGATACATGAAGGTAACAAGAAAATTTGTTCATCTTATTGATTGAAGTAGGAGAAAGGTCCACAGTTACATCATATTCAAAGTTGAAACCAGGTGAACTAGTTACAAGGACTAATTGTTGAGCTTCTTCTAGACCGACTTGATCAAGGTGTGCAGGTCAATATTTTCCTCTTTGTCTGAAAGAACAAAAATTTCACCAAAGAGGATGGCTTCTATAATTTCCTCATAATCCTAAGTCAGAAAGGAGATCGGTTGACAGTCTTCACATAGCTGCTCCACATCAGAGAAGACTTCAAAAATAAGAATCTTGACACCAGTCATAGGGCAGACCCAAGGCTCAGGAAAAGCATAGTAAGGAACTTTCTCTCCCTTTTTCATAAAATATCCATTCAGAGTCTTGAAATAGGGCCTCATAGGATAGTTATATTCTTGTCCAGTTCTGAGTATGGCAGTTTTTTCTCAAGATTTGACCTTTTCCTTATCAATTTCATCATTAACTTGAAAGGAAATTTGAACCTTGGTTATCAGAGTTGTCACCCCTAAAAATTATCTCTTGGAGTTGTCACAGGCCCACACTATTGATCAAAGACAGTGAAATCAATAGCTTCCAAAGCTAGACAGCTTGGAACATTAATTGGGCACATATTGAGAGCGGACCCATTATCAATAAGAGTCATAGAAATAGTTTTCTCCCTTGTGATGACTGTAATGTAAAGAACATCATTGCGAGGTCCCTCAGATGGGATTTCATCATCATTAGAAAAAATAGATGCCCTTTTGGCAAAACTTGTGATGTAGGCAACCACAGTGCTTAGAGAAATGTCAGTTGGTGCTTGGCATTGGTTCAACGCCTAACAAAGAACTTGAAGATGAGGATATGAGGATATAATCATACACCAAATTGAAATGTTTGCTTGGGTTTTCTTCAACTATTTCAATAAGGGGTCCTCTTCAAGTTTAAGAGTTCCCTTAGATTGAGCCACTAGTTGGCTAACTAGTTATGGAGGAGCAAGTGTTTGTACAACCCTTCCACTTCTGATGATTGCATCAATTTTAGCTCTCATGTTCCTCAGGTCTATGATACAACATTAGTTATCTTGGATAGACATCCCTAAAAAAGGTAGGTCATCCCTAGTAGTGGATCAACTAAGGGAGGTAGACTTCTTTAAGGAAGGTTGGTCATCTCCAAAATAATGAAAATTTCTCAAAGGCTTAGTAGCACACATCAGATGGACTGAATCCCTTTCTTCAAATTCCATAAGGATGGCATTGACATTATGATTAGGAAGAGGATTTAAACTAATGTTAGGTAAAGGAGTAGAAGGAAGAAACTCCTTGGGATTAATCATATCTTGAATTTTGTGCTTAAGGGAATTGTAATTATCTATTTTATGGCTAGGCCCTTGGTGATAGTCACATCCTTCACCCATATTAAAGTTTTTGGGCAAAGGATTAGGAATGGGGCTTAGTTCTAAAGATGTGATTGCCTTCTCTCCCCTTTCCCCCTTCCCCTATCTGGGCATTCTTTGTAAATGGAACTCCACCCAGATTAGTGAACTCCCTTCATTTTATCTACATTGGCTTGAGAGATGAGATGGCATTGACCTCACCCTCTTTTTGGTTGACATTCACATGATGAAAGGCCCTTTTAATTTGGGAAGATGAGGTATTGGATTCATCTTTAATAAGGCCAACATTGATTTTATCTTCAAGGCATGAACCAATAGTAATAAGTGCCTTGAAGTTTGGCAGATATTGTGTAATTAGTCAATCTTGATACATAGGAAGTAAGTTCTTAACAACAATATCAATTTGTTCAGGTTCAGTTAGCATGTTAACCATTTGGAAGGCCTTCTTCCTCCACCTAGTAATGAATGCAGAAAAAGTTTCTTTGGAATGATGTTTGGTGGTTTCCAAATCCCTTTTAGTAAAATCAATTTCATCATTACAAGTGTATTGTTTTACAAAAGCATTATAGATAGTTTCCCAGTTTAGCTTTTTGGAATCATCTAGTTTAACAAACCACCTAAGAACCGCAACAGAAAGTGACTATTGAAATAATTGAGCAAGGAGCTCACCTTCAACACCCAATGGATGAAGTGCA
Source organism: Codiaeum variegatum (assembly GCA_948294925.1). Lineage (NCBI taxonomy): Eukaryota > Viridiplantae > Streptophyta > Magnoliopsida > Malpighiales > Euphorbiaceae > Codiaeum > Codiaeum variegatum. The sequence continues at coordinate 3,499 of CAOJBK010816848.1, read as the reverse complement.
CCATCATAAATATTCAGGTGTGTTTTAGGATAGGTGGTGCCATCAAACTTCTCAAAGTCTATGATCTAAAACTTAGGAGGTAGCCTTGCATTAGGAAATTGGGTTGAGAGACTTGGCATCAAGCACATCATCCCTCCTTTTAATGGTATTGAGGGTCTTTTACATATTTTCATATTTTTTACCATGACTTTAGCAGAGGACGGTCATGGACCACCATTTGGAAAGGATTCGTAAGAGGGGTAGTTGGTGTAGTAACTCTAGGTCAGTTGGTGGAACAAGGATGACCATATCTTCAGTAGCTGGCTCTTTTTAAGAATTGGATGAGGTGGAGGCATTGTTGGTAGACTGGACCCTAACTTAAGCCATTGTGGCTTGGACCTTGCCCAGGATTGCCTATTCCTGGGATTGCATCATGGCCGTGATAGTCTCTTGTTGCTTCTTAAATGCATCGGGTAGCATAGCAGCAATGTCGATCGGTGGAGCATTATCATCAGTAGCAAAGGGGTTAGAAGCATCTCCAGTGTTGGACATGGTTACCTTTTAGACAAGAAGACAGGGTATAAATAATTTGAGAAGTGGGATCAATAACAGACAAGTTTTATGTAGAAGGATAGGTTAGGAGAACCAAAATTTTAAAACAGTTCACTTGGTTTAATTTTCATATATATCGTGATGCTTGCATGAATGTATGTATGAATGAAAATAGTTTCATGATGATAGAGATATATTCAGAGTTTTGGGTACATGGGACCTAAGGTCAACTCTAATCATTACATGAAGCTTAGTGGTTTTGAAGGTTCCCTAATGACTAGAGGTGCAATATTCCTAACAACATACGAATTAAAGAGATTCACGTAAGTCTGACCGTTACGTGCGAACTCATTATCTCAACCAAAAGGATCAGTAGGTATGCTTTGGGGTGGGTGATTTCACTATCAGCAAAGCAGTCTCAAGGAGGAAAATACTTTCTACCTGTGTTTGCCTATATATAAAGGTGCATTTGAAGAGATGCATGAAACCAAATCTATATGTTTTTAAGCAAAAAATGTTTGTATCAAAAATAGTCCATTTAGTTTATGTCAGTTTTAAAAGGTCTCCAGTGGAATCGCTAGCCGTGAGGCCCCGACCAACCGCGGGCTACTAGCACACCTCAGGCATTTTTAGCCTAAGAAAATCCATCGTGTGGGGTCAAATTTCACATGGCATTGAGTAGGTCAAGTCTCACATAAGGAGAACCTCTTATGAGTCTGTTGGGTGCATTGTGTGTGTGAGTCACCACCTAATACTTTAGAAAAATATTTTATTTTCAAGGTAATTAAGAAACTGTTTAACTCCATAAAAATTTGTTATCATGCACAATTTTGGAAAAAATAGATCCTCAAACCAAAGGATGGATTCGGGACTCGTGATTGATACAAAATATTGATTTTATGAAAACAAGTTCATTTTCTTAACAGTTTTTGCTTAAAATATTCATATGATTTTGGATAAACGATGTTTATGTGTATGCATACCATATTAGTGTGGTGTATGAAAAAAATAAAGCATTTAAAATGATGTATGGATAGGATATATTGCATACATGATAGGTATATGAATAACAGAATAAAGAAGCGATAACATAAAGCAATAAAATAGACAGGGGTCCATCTCTAACCCAAAAAGGGCACTAGAGAAGGCATTCATCCCCAATAATAGCAAAATAAAGGAATAAAGTGATTATAAAATGAAGTTACACATAAAATAAATAAAAGTAGAAAGAGGATCCCTCATCTAGCAATAAGGCATAGGAAGGGCATACATTCCCTAATAATAGGTACAATTAAATGACAATAAAAAAAATATGACTTAAAAAGAAAAGATTTGGAGTTGAAGCCTTGAATCGGCTTATCGGCATATCCTGTTGAATGGGAATCAAACCCCGCGTTGTTCTCCCTTATCGCGAAGGGTTAGGACTATTTTGAAAAAGTGGGTTTTGTTGGTGTTTGTTCAAAAGCTAATCCAATTTTAATTTTTAAAGATTAACCAACTAAACTTTTAACCATTTCAGTTTTAGATTAAAAGAAAATTTATTTGAGAATATGAATTACCTAAATCAGATTTTAGGATTTGAATTGATTTGAAAATAAAAGAAATGGATACAAATACTACCTTTTTCTTTGTTAGATGTGGCATCGGCGCTTCACTAGGTTTGATTAAACCTGAACATGTCTCCTTTGTACTCAGAGAGGACTGTCTAAAAATGAGTCTGCTAGTGATTCAAATTTTAGTAAAATTTTTTACAGATGTTTGGCGTAGAAAACTAATTTTTTTCAGGAACTTTTACAGAGGTTTAGAGTGAAAAAGTTCTTTAGTAGGTATTTTAACAGAGATTCAAGGTCAGAAAACTTGTCTAAAACTTGTCTAAAATGGTGATCAAAGGTGTCGAATTTAAAGAAAAACAGAGTTAAAATCGTCAGAAAACTAGGCCTATGTGCCAAGCAACTAGGGCATGCATCAGACCACTACCGTGTACGCCAGAGGGTTGGCACATGCACCAGGCATTTGGCCCGTGTGCTAGGGCCTTTGCTCGCACACCTAGCTCACAGTCCAGGTTTAATTTGATTCATTTATAGACTTTCTGAGTTCATTTTAGGTCCAATTTGAGTGCAGCTTGAGTTTATGGGCTCGTATTGACTAGCCAGATTTAATGGTTCACTCCTTTATCCATTCACTTGGTGTTTTATAGGAAGGGTGATAGGAGATAAATCATTGAACTATAGAGCCATGAAGGAGATGATAGACTCATTTTTACTATAGAAGGAGATTATTTATTTAGATTTCTTATTTTTCATGAAGATGATATGCAGTAGGTGCTATCGAATGGTCCTTGGTAATTTTGGAACCAACTTTTGGTTTTGGCAAGGTATGATGGCTCAAGTTCTATAAAGGATATTAAACTTAAATATGCTTTGTTCTAGGTGCTTGTCCTAAATGTCCCTCCAAGAGCTAGAATTGAAAGTGTTAGGAAATAATTATTGCACTTTTCGGTACTTTTGAACAATTCAATAGACGATTCATTCCTTCCAAAGGTTTTTTCAGAGTAAGGGTTCATATTGATGTGGAGAAACCATTGGTGAAATAAATGAAATTGAAGGTAGTTAGAATATCTAATTTAATCTCATTCCAATATGAGAAGCTCCTAAATTTTTATTTTTCTTATGGAGTTTTAAGACATGGTGATGTTAAGTTCCCTGTGTTGATGGATAATTAGTCTCTCAAATCTCAACCTTATCCATATAATCCATCGCTATCTGTAGGCTCGAGTGGATGAGGTTTCCAGAAGAGTCATAGTGGCAGTAGATGGATCTATGATGAAGGCTAGGCAAATAACTTGAATCTCCAAAATTAGGAAACAACACTTGATATGGAAAGCAATTAGAATTCCAATTTGAGATTAGGAGCTAATAGTGGTGGAGTAAGCATTAATTGTGCTAGAACGGAACAGTACTGGGTAAGA
>CAOJBK010816777.1:0-11757 GCA_948294925.1 Codiaeum variegatum | reverse complement strand
AATTCTATCATCATTAACAATTAATTAAACTCTTTAATTAATTATTAATATGATACATACAAGCTAATAGGAATCACCATTTGGTATGTGACTTACTAGGTTCATGTTCTAATTGGCAATGGGATAAAGAAAACTCTTTTTTTTCCCACCAAGTGTGTTAACCTAATTCAACACTTAGTCCCATAAGTCGTGAGTGACGTATAGCATAACATATCACGACTACTCAATTAGAAATGAATGTCAGTGATCATATCCTTAATATAAACATGGACCTCTCGATCATAATTACCATGCACTAAAATCCCTTCATTACGGATTCCCGATCTCAGCTAGGGTCTTGGAAGAATTCAAATCCTATGTGCTAGATCATATGACTTCTATCCGGTATGAGTTCTCGATAGATCGGTTCCAACTTGAAACACTTTCCAGTGAACCGTATCCACTCTGATCAGAGATTTGCATATCAAGAACAACCAGAAGTCATAGGATTCCTTCCTTGGTTACCCAAGTTAATGAATTCTTTCTTGGTTAAACACTTACCCCAACATACCACAGATTATGGCCACCACATGCCATATACCAACAGGTGACTAGCATCGGTATGTAAGCAGTAACAAACCATAGCCTCCAATATGTCAGATAACATGTCACCTCAAGTCTAAGGATTATATGCACAATCATAATCTAGATGATGCTATATTGACTGGTAGGTAATGACCCATGTATCCATCATCTAACGTCACTGTTCAGCTTACTCATCTCATGAGTGCTCACGTGTTGTCACGACATTACATATTTGTAGCATTAGACTCACTACCTGCATACCAATAAGTTTCTCATACTTATCATGGATGACAACAGAGGTGATGGTCTTTTGGATTAAGGGCGTCCCTACCAATAATCCTATAACCATGAATAACCTTTAAATCATCTATTAAAAGGGCAATCTGTCATTAATATTCTCAAATTTTTTGAAAATAGATTCCCTAAAAAATACTTAAGGGACACATATACATTCGATACTAGGAATGTATCCTCTTAAAGAACATATATACTAAAGCCACTTATGCTTTCATTTACATTCACATGTTGAGTGTAAGCTCTAGTGCATACACCACTAATAAGAGCCTTCCCTTATTGATTGTCTTTTGCACCACATTCCTAAAGGTGATGCAATTGTTGGTGTAATGCCTATCAATGTTATGCCATTTTCAATACACCATTGGTCTCTCTTCTAGGGTTGGGATCACATGTCCGTCACTTAGCTCAATCTGCCCATTATTCAAGAATAGGTCAAATATCTCATTTGCCTTGTAGATATAAAAGTAATACTAGTTGGTCAAATTGTTTTTCTTATGCCTCTTCTTATATTGGGACCTGAGGGCATGACATGAATATGGATTTCCAGCCTTCAACTCAGACACATAGATGTCAATCCCTTCTTTTGATTTTGACTCCTCATAAGGGGCCGAGTATGCTATTTGATCCTTATATTAAAACCAAGTGGGCTTTTTCTGTTCCTTCTCCTTGAGAAATCACTTACAGCTTGTTACTCGATCAAGGAGATCATAGAAGTCGTAAAACTTCGTTCCCTGGAACTTCTCCCGAATGGCCATATTCATTCTCCCAAAGGCTAATTCTACAAGCTATGTCTTAAGGACATGAGTAGAGAATTAAGTCTTAAACTTCCTGAATCTTATGATATACTTCTCAACAACCTCCTTAGGGTTCTAAGTTCAAAGTGGGATAAGTGCTTGCTTAGGGGCATGCATTTGTGGTGGCACTCGAGCCTACTGATATCAGCCTAGGTATTCATCATCATGTCCCTAGCTGATATTATTTCTCTGGGGTATTCGCACCACCCTATATTGCAAGTCAGTCCTCATCAACTGGGGCCAATATTTTCATGGTGGGAGGGGGTCCCCTTTAGACAACAATGTCATTGTACCTCTCGTTGAGGATGTTGGTGAGGTTCGTGACATAATTGGTGAAGGTCTAAATGGTGTTATAGACCCTATTTTGAGCATCATGATTTTCCTCCATAAATGGATGCATGACTTTTGCCATATGATTCATCATACCCATATACATGTCTATATTTGCTTGGGTTACTGCCAATCTAATAGCATCAATATCCGTAGTGGATAGAGATCTCGACCTATGAGGCTTGATATCCCTATTGTACTCATCCTCAGTCTCACCCTCGATGATATCACCTCGGGAAGGGGGTAGTAGTGCACCTAGGATGACTACTTCTTGAGGCTAATTATTCATATCTCTTTCATTTGTACCTACATTTGTATGATCAACAGAGTCATTAGAATGGTCACCAATTTTCTTTGTTCAATTTTTTCCAGCCATATTACTATCTTAAAGAGTCCCATTGGGTATGCCAATTCTGTTTGTGTAAATTCGAGCATCCAAGGCTATTAAGGGCATTCGGGTAGGGTAGTATAGGTCTGAAGGTTCTTAGTCTGATAAAAATAAAGTTATGGGTCACTCCTTTAAGTCTAGGTTAGATTTATAAAATAACAAAATGATGAATTTGGTATCTAAACTTGTTACAACTATTCAATTGAGTGTTTGAACTTTCGAATGCTCCAATTAAGTGTTTGACTTCAATAAAACAAACCATTTCAATGTCAATTGTTGATGTGACATATTTTTATTGGTTATGATATTATTATTTTGAATTTTTTATAGCTAATAAGAACATGCCACATCTTTAATTGGCACTAAAATGGTATATTTTGTCAAGTTTAGGCACTCAATTAAACCATTTGAAAGTTCATGCACTCAATTGAATAATCGTGTCATGTTTAGGCACCAAATTTATCATTTTACCTATATAAAACAAGAATATGAAAATGAGATAACTTTTATATTAAACCCCAAAGTTATGATCCAAATAGTATATATTTTTTTGATATTTTCTCAATATAATGATTCAAATAAAGTAAAGGAACAACAAAAGGAAAAAGTACGAAAATAAACCTAAGTTAAGATTTGTGTCCTGGGATTCTGTGAGGACGTCTCCACCAGGCACCGTCTTCAAGGCTCTGGTTAGATCTTTCTTGTCCAAATACAGGCTGAGCCATCACCAGGAACTCTAAGATCGTAGGAGATGGTGCCTATGCCAAGGCTATCAACCGTCGTAACTGGTGGAGATATAGGTGATTACAATCAGTCAGGGTGAAATAATAGTAGTCTGAAGGACTGGATTAGGGTTTTGCCTGAGAAAAGAGAGTTAAGTTTGTTGTTTAATAAAGTTGAGTTGATTCTTCTAACCCTAGAATTTTGAGCCCTCTATATAGTTTCTTCTAAGGTAGTGGGATCTTGCCTTATGAATCTTTGGAATGGACTTGGGCTTGGAATCATGGCCTATAAATTTAGGCCTTTCAATTGAGAGATTTTGAGGATAATCATTGTATTAGGACCTCAGATTAACTAACTAGGCCCTTGGAGTGTGGGCTTTGGTCTATCTCAGCCTAGGAGTGCTGAAGGGAGGACCCTTCTAGCCCCGGGCCAGATATCTCTCCTTGAGGCTTTATATGAAGGCCCGATCCATTAGTGGTCTAGGGCTCTCGCCTTGGAGCTTGAGATGAGGCATGATCCAAGGTTGATCTATGTCTAGACATGAGCCTATGGTCTTAAGATCTCGCCATATGCGAGGGAGAGGTCTTGAACATGGGCCTGAGGCTTCTACTTGCCTAAGGGCTAGAATTGATACCTGATCAATGGCTAATTTAGGGCTCTCGTCCAGGGGCCTAAGATGGAGGTCTGATCCATGACTGAATTAGGGCTCTTGCCTAGGGGCCTAAAATAGAGGTCAGATCTGTGACTGATTTAGGGCTCTCCTCTAAGAGCCCAGTATGGAGGCTTGATCTATAGTTACTTAAGGGCTCTCGCCCTGGGGCTTGAAATGGAGGCTTGATCAATGGCTGAATTAAGGCTCTCACCTAGGGGCATGAGATGGAGGTGTGATCCATGGATGAATTATGGCTCTCTCCCATGGGCTTGAGATGGAGGCTTGACCCATGGCTGATTTAGGTCTCTTGCGCCAAGGGCCTGAGATGGAGGCCTGATCCATGGCTGATTAAGGGCTCTCACCCTGGAGCCTAAGATGAAGGCCTGATCCATGGCTGAATTAGAGCTCTCGTCCAGGAGCTTGAGACGAAGGCCTGATGCATAACTAAATTAGGACTCTCGCCCAGGAGTCTTAGATGGAGGTTTGATCCATGACTGATTTAGGGTTAGCCTTCAGGACTTGGACTGATTACTAGAATATCTTCTTGGGATGGAGATGAGCGCCTTACTTATGGGCCTAGGTCAATCTCCTCACCCAGGGGCCTAAACGAAGGGCCTTACTGACTTAATTCAATCTAAGAAATCTAAGATTAGCCTCCCTTCTCCTTGACTTGGAGTTTCTGGGCCAATATCAACATTAAAATATAAAATATTTCTTTTTCTGTAGATTTTATAACATTTTATAAATATATACATGGAATATGCACAAAATGAAATGTGTAGAATTAATTTAGACCAGTCTTAGGTAGCTTGGTACGCACATGTTTCAATTGTGAAGAGCATAGGACACAAGAACAAAAATGCACAACAATTAATTCTACCATTTTAGATGTTTTTTCAAAACTTTGATCAAGCGTAGGGACTTGTTTTTTTTTGGTTTGTTTGGTCGGGGTTCTCTGCAAGTGGGCTTGTTACATACTCTTTTTTTGCGAATTTTTTTTATATAAATAAGTAATATGTTAGTAGTTACTAGGGTAATTTATAATGTTGAAGAATTTTATTATCAAATGATAGAGGACGCTTACGCAAACTACACTTTCACTTATTTTAAACCTACCTGAGCCAAATTTTCTTTTTCTCTACACCCTAGGTCTCATTGGAGCAACTTAATTTGATGAAATAATAGAAGAGCACATTTTAAACACTGAAACAAAGTTCGAATAGGAAGGAGACTCTATAGAAGTAGACGATTTCACTTTCCATTTTAACTAATTTATTCATATTCTAAGCTAAGATTTTTTATGATTTTCAATTTAATGCTTTTATTTTTGGTTGCTCTGTATGTAATATAAATTGAATGAGTAGATTGAGAATTTCTATACAATATCTATAACTTATGTGAATCATTATACAAGTTTTTTAATTACATAATAAATTTATAGTTTTTTTAATTAAATTAAAAATATACAGGTGTCATTTTTAATGATATTAAAGCAGTGGGCTCCTAAATATTAAAAAAATAAATCTCAGGCATTTTTTGTAAAAAAATATTTTAAAAATCCATAAGTGAAAATGCGCAAAATCAAAATGCATATTTTTTTTACTTATTCCTTAATTTTATAACAATTTCATAACAAAAAAAAATATTACAAGAGTATGACTATGCAATTTAAATTTCCGTCAAAATTAATAGTAAAATTTTCTACCAATAAATGTGAAATTTCAAAGTTATCTATGAAATTTTATAAAATTATTTTTAATTTAACTATTATAAAATAAAAAGATCCTCCAAAATTTAAGAAAAAGGCACAAAATCTTAAAAAAAAGTGTCCAAATTCAAAACTATTGTTATTAGCTTCAAAATATAATATAACAGATATGTGACTCCTGTTTTCTATCATAGATTATTGACAAGTATTAATTTTTTATCCTTGCTTCTTGCAACCTAAAATGATAGTGTGGACAATCGTCGTCTACCCCTCCAAATGACAGATTTTACCAGTTATTTTAAGTCATTTTTCTTGTATCATATATCAAATCATCCAAAGTACCAAATAGTAGATATTCCTTTCTCAAGCTTTGAAAATTAAATTATTCCTCTCTTGTGCAACCACCACCAACTCTATCAACTCCATCATAGTCTAATAAAAAGACTGACAAAAACGATAAAGATAAAAGGACTACTAGGCGACCTCATTATAATCATTATTAACGAGATAATATAACAAGAAAAATCTAAATAACAAGAAAAGAGAAAAATACATATACTTTTATCGTTAGTCGTGGCCACTAATGATCTCTCCTATAAAAAATCTAGGTAGAAGGAGAAATACACTTAGCTATTAAGAAAAATATATGTAACTAATTTCTGCTATAACTAAATAGAGTTTGTTATGATTATTTGGGCCTCTCTTGTAAAAATACACTTCAAGTCTAATAATAATAGATGGGATAAATTTTATTTTTCTCTGTATCTCATAATGGTATCATAGCCCAAAGCCTTTGATCATCCAAAACTCTAATTTTTTTTCTCGATGGCTTCCACTTTAGCCTATTCTCCCTCCTTTGTTCATACTGCCATGGTTGTGCAAGCTACAACTTCTCTTCAACCTTCATCTATGGTTTCTCTTCAAGCTTTGTAAATCAATTTGCATTCTCTTTCTCTTCGTCTCGATCATGGAAACTATTCTTATTTGTAAAATTGTTTGGATGGCTTTCTTCTTAGTATTACTGCTTCACCGCAACAATTTCTTACTAGATCTAAGATTCCTAGTCCTGATTTCATTCTTTGGTGACGTTATGATCAATTTCTTATAAGTTAGCTTTTTTCTTTTATTTCAAAGTCTATGTTAGGGCATGTTTCTCATTGCACTACAACTTTTGACATATGGCTTACTCTAAAACATCATTTTCAGACTACAAGAAAAGTTCAAATTTTGCAATTATGATCTTTATATTTGTCTACTATTAAAAATTTTCTTTCTATTGATGATTATATTCTGAGGATGCGTGGAATTGATGATAATTTGTCCTCTGTTGGTCAGTTTATCATTCATGAAGATTTGATTTTGTACATTCTTGGTGGACTTGGTCTAGAATATGAATCTGGGGTTAATCTCACTTTTCGTGCTGAAAACCTAACTTTGCAAGAAGTTCAATTTTCTCTTTAGACTTATGAAATGCAACTTCAACAATTCCATGGCTCTATTTATGCTGATTTTTCTACGGCTCCTAGTGTGAATGTTGTTTACAAGAGAGGTGGTTCTTCTAGAGGTGGTTCGTATCAATCTAATAGAGGTGGCAATAATAATCATGGTGGTCATTATAATAAAGGTGGCAGATCTAGTAGAGGTTTGGTTTGTCAGTTGTGTGGCAAGCCTAATCATGTTGTTGCTAAGAGTTTGAAGTATTTTGATGTTAATTTTCATGGTGTTGAATCTGTTGTGCCTCAACCTCATGTGGTTCAGTCTCAATTTTTTTATTCATCTCAACCTGCGCTTTTATCAACTCCAGAACAGGAGGTTGATTGGTGTCTAAACAATGGTGCTTCTCATCATGTCACTAATGATTTCAGTAATCTCTTTTTAAACTCAAATGCTTATAAAGGCAAGGACAAGCTTGTTGTAGGTAATGATTCCAAACATGCAATTTTACAAGTTAGTAATGCAGTGTATAAATCTATAATTTCTAATAAACCTTTATTCCTAAAAAATATTCTTGTTAGTATTTCAAAGTTTGCTAAAGATAATGATGTTCTTATTAAGTTTTATTATTGTACTTGTTTGGTTAAGGACATGAAAACTCTTTGGGTTCTACTTGAGGGGGTGCTTAAAGACGGTTTGTATCATTTATAACTCTCCAGGTCTCATTCTTTTCCTAAGGTAAAAAACTTTGACTTCTATTTTTTAGTGTTTTCCTCAACTTTTTTGTGCATCTGTTGCTGGTCCAGTATGTGTTTCTAAATCTTCTTGTAATGTTGTTTATTCTTCTATTTTCATTTCTCAGTCCTATCTCGTGTCCTCTGTGTCCATGTCTCAAGATTCTAATATTGTACATACTGTTGTTATGTCCTTTTGTGATATAAATAAAATTTCTATCAATAATAATTCCATTTGTCAATCTGTTTATTCTTCTAAGCTTGATCATACTAATGATAATGCTATGTTGTGGCATAGTAGATTAGGCCATCCATGTTCTTCTGTTTTACATTCTATTATTAATAGTGTCAATATTTCTCACAAAAAGTCTGATATTGATTTCTGTTCAGCCTATAAATCGGGCAAATTACATCAATTTCATTTTCCTCTCTCAATTTCTAAAACTACTAATCCTTTTGAACTTGTTCATATTGACACTTGGGGTCCTTCTTCTTCTCCTTCCATAGATGGTTTTAGATATCACATTCATTTTATTGATGATTATAGAAAGTTCACTTGGATTTTTCCCTTGAAAGCTAAGTATGAGGTTTTTTCTGTTTTTACTTATTTCATGCCTTTGTTGAGTGGCAATTTGATTGAAAACTTAAGTTTTTACAAACTGATTGGGGTGGAGAATGTAGATCTCTTACTTCTTATCTTACTAATTTGGGTATTATTCATAGACATCATTAACCTTATCAACATCAACAAAATTGTAGGGCATAATGAAAGCATTTAAACATAGTTGAACAAGTTTTATCTCTTTTAACTCAAGCTAAATTACCTTTCTCTTTTTAGCGGGATGCATTCTTGTCTGCTATTTATACCATTAATAGGTTACTTGCCCCATCTTTGAATAATATTTCTCCTTATCAGCTTCTTTTTCACAAGCCTCTAGATTATCATTTTCTTAAGGTGTTTGGTTGTTCTTGTTTTCCTTATCTTAGGCCTTATAATTCTCACAAGTTTTAGTATAGAACCTCTAAATGAATTTTCTTAGGTTATAGTCCAAAGCATAAGGGTTGTAAGTGTCTTCATCCTTCTTTCCAAATCTATATTACTAGATCTATTATTTTTCATGAATCTTCTTTTCCTTTTGATAACTTATTTTCCAAATCTTCTTCCTCTTCTATGTCTTCTGTTATTTTAAGTCCTTTGTCTCTTAATCCTTTATTTAATATTTCTATTTCTAGTTCATCTTCTTCTCAGTCTAGTCCTATTACTTATGTTTTTCATTCTTCCTCTCCTATGACAACATTAGTTCCATCTAATTCTAGTGCTTCTTCTTCTTCTACTGATTATTCTTCTAATGCTTTTTCGCCTCATGTTATTTCTTATGGTATGCAAATAAGGTTAAAATCTAGAATTTATAAGCCTAATCCTAAATATGTTGGATTATATACTTATTCTATTGCTAATTCAGAACCTGTTACTATTTCACAAGATCTTTCCATACCGAGTGGAAAGCATCTATGGAGGATGAATATAATGCTTTAATTAGAAATAAAACTTGGACTCTTGTTCCTACTACTCTTGATATGTATATTGCGACTAGTAAGTGGGTTTTTAGAACTAAGTATAAATTTAATGGTTCTTTAGAATGATATAAGGCTAGGCTAGTAGCTAGAGGGTTTCAATAGTCTGTTGGGGTTAATTATTTTTAGACTTTTAGTCTTGTTGTTAAACCTTCTACCATCAGGGTTATTTTTTCTTTAATTGTCACTTTTGATTGGAAAATTCAAAAAATAGATATTAATAATGCTTTTTTGAATGGGGATTTAAAGGAAACTATTGGCTCAACCCGAGAGGTTTGTTGATTCTTCCCAACCTACTTTTGTTTGTAAACTTCAGAAAGCCCCTTATAGTTTGAAGCTAGCTCCAAGGGCTTAGTTTGATAAGCTTAAAACTGCTTTATTTGGATGGTGTTTTCGTAATTCAACTTCAGATACTTCAGTGTTCATTTGAAGAAAAGATGGAAAATTACTACTTTTACTTGTATATGTTAATGATATTTTAATAACTGGTGATGATACTAAGTTGGCTCAGCACGTTATCTAGGACCTTAATAATCAGTTTTCTCTTAAAACTCTTAGTTCTGTCAATTATTTTCTTGGGTTTGAAGCTCACAAGGATTCTATTGGTATTTCTCTCACTCAAAGAAAATAGGTTTTTGATCTTTTAATCAAGACTCACATGGATCAAGCTACGCCTAGTCCTACTCCAATGTGCCTTAAGAAAAAGCTATCTACTAATGATAGTGCTCTTTTTTTTATCAACCATAGCTCTTCAGGAATGTTATTAGAACTCTATAATACTTAATAATGATAAGACTTGACATCTCTTTTGCTATAAATCAGTTAAGTTAGCTTCTTCAAGCTTTTACTATTAGTAGGGTATGCCTCTGAGTTGTATACACGTCATGTGATTGTAAATATAAAACCCAATTGGCTATAAGTATAGATGTTCTTTAAATGAATCACTCCTTATATCAAATATATATGTCCCAAAAGTATTCGGTAAGGGGGTCTATTCTCAACAAGTTTGAAAATATGAGTGACAAATTGCTCTTTGTCAAATACTTTAAGGATTATTGATAGGGACATCATTGATCTGAAAGACCATCACTTATTTTATCATCCATGAAAAGTATGAGATACTTATTGGTATGGAGGTAGTGAGTCTCATACAACAGACATGTGATGTCATGACAACATGTGAACATACACATGAGATGAGTAAGTTGAACAGTGACATTAGATGATGGATACATAGGTCTTTACCAACTAGTCAATATCACATCATCTAGATCATAATTGTGCATATAATCCTTCAACTTAAGGTGACATATTATTTGACATGTTAGTGGATATGGTTTGTTACTGCTTATATACCAATGCTATTCATGTATTGGTATATGGCATATGGTGGCCATAATCAGTGCTATGTTGGGATAAGTGATCTCCAAGATAAGATTCTATAACTTGGTTAAACAAGGATGGAATATTATACTTCTAGTTATTCTTGATATGCAATTCCCTATCTAGGGTGGATAAGGTTCACTAGAAAGAGTTTATAGCAAGATTCGAGTTTGTTGAGAACTAGAATCGAACAGAGGTCATATGATTTAGCATATAAGGTTTAACTATTCCATGAACCTAGCTAAGATCAAGAATATGTAATGAAAGGATTTGAATGCATGCTAATTATGATAAAGAGGTCCATGAAATGTCAAAGATATGATCACTGACATTCATTTCTAATTACGTAGTCGTTATCTGCAATGCTAGGCGTCACTCACAACTTATGGGACAAAGTATGATAAAGGGTTTACACATTTAGAGAAAGAAAAAAGTTTTATTTATCCCATTACTAATTAGAACATGAACCTAGAAAGTCAAACACAGTAAAGCAATCGTCAAAGCAAAGATATAAAATTATATTAATAATTAATTAAAGAGTTTAATTAATTGTTAATGATAATTGAATTAAACTTGTAATTAAATTTATAAAGACCCTAGTATGTCTTGAAGTTTAATTCAAAAAGGGTTTATTTCAATTAAGTCATGATTTGTAAGAGATATAAATAAAGAAGACTAAGTTGAATTAATTTGGACTAAACTATAATTAAACTTAATCATAAGATGATTAACTTAATTCACATTTAATGTTATAATTAAGATGTGTAGAGATTCTCCACTAACTTGGTCCATTTGTAATAACCTTTATAAGATAATGGTATTATGAATTTTTGACTAAAAGTTAAGAGTTGAGTCTAATCAAACAACTCCAACATCTTTCCCCATTTCACTCCTAAATTTAAGGAAACAAAAAAAGAAGAAAGGTGTGGGTATAAGTGTGTGGAAGACATCGTCTTCTTTAAGTTTTTTGATAATTATCATTGTATTCCATTAAAATGAATTGAGAGAGTTTTCTAAGAGTTAGAAAATGGAAGCTCTTAATCCACATTGAAGATGAAGCAAGATATGGTGCAAATTGAAGAAAAGTTCTTCAAGTGTTAATTTTCTTCTTCTAAGAATCTTGTTTATGAGATAAATAAGATTAGTTAATGGAAATGAAAATGGCAAAAAAAAAA
>CAOJBK010816477.1:0-12157 GCA_948294925.1 Codiaeum variegatum | reverse complement strand
ATAATAATTAATCTATATGAGATGTGATTAATTATAGGCAAAGATGATTCCTACTAATTACTTATCCTAATCACTTTGATTATTTGATTATTAATTTAGTCAAATAAGTCAAAGGATGATGGAGTAAGAAGTCATCATCTTTGACTTACTCTTTCTTAATTAATTTAAGGAAGTTTGGTGGAAAGTGGCATAAGTCAAATTAGTAGATTATTATCATGAGATTGGCCGGCCACACATGGAAAGTAACACACTTCTTGAATTTTTTCACTATTCATCATCTTCTTCTTCAAGAAGTTAGAGAGAGAAACTCTCAAGAAATAGTGAGAGAAAATTCAAAATTTTCATGTGTGTTCTCAACCAAAGTCCAAACACAATCCCTAAGGTCTCAAGTTCTCAAGCAAGAAGCAAGAACCAATAAATTGGGCAACCAAAGAGAGGGTTCAAGTTTTAGCTAGGAGGAAAGGAGACATAAGCCAAGGGATATCTTTGGTGTGAGTCAAACTAGAGGCTTCACACTTAGGGAGCTAAATGAAGGAGGGAGGTGAGGTATATCATATGTTCTAACTCTTCTTTATTTCTATTGTGTTTTGTATAATAATTGGAAAGATCCTTGATGTTGAATATGGGTCCATCTTTGGGTTTAGTAATTTGTTAAAGAGTTTAATGAATATCTAAACCCAGCTATGTCAAAAGTGTTTTGACATGGTAAATGTTTCATAAAAGTTTTGAAAAACAAAAACCAAGTAACATTGGTTTTTTATAAAAAAAAATGCTGGAAAATTTTGGAAAATTTTTCTTTGCTTCCACTGCGCGACTCCGTATTCGCCCTTCACCTCAGGAGTGGAAAAAAAACAAAGAGAATGCACTTCTTTTTCTTGCCCTCTATTACATTTTTTGTTGCCATTAGTTGTTGCTGCTCCGGCCGACGAATGTTGGAGATGGTAGGTGATGGTGACTGGCGATGACGAAATGGTGGCTAACAGTGGTTGGAGGCGATCGATGCCGAGTCAACATGAAATGCAACTGCTATTGTTCTATGCATAATGCTGCTACTGTTGTTCTTGCCCCTTGGTGTCACACAGTGGGCATTGCTCTAGTGATTTCTGCTTCTACGATTTGGCGGCGGTAGATGGGTAGTTTCTAATAGATCATTTTTGAGAGGAAGGAGAGAGAAAATTTCCTTTTTTAATGTTTCAGGAAAATTTGGGAGAAATAATGGGTTTGGTTTTTTAAAAGAGTTTTGTAGATTTTAGAAAGGAGTGTTTTTGGGAAAGGAAGGAGAATTTAATTGGAATTTATTTGTAGAGTTAGAATTTAATGAATTTTTTGAATTTGATTTGATGAACTTTTGTTTAGAGAAGGTTTTGCAGAGGTTTTCTTTGAGGAACCTGAGGCATAAATTTTGAAGCCCACAGAGTTCACTCCTTTAAATGTTCTTATTAATCAAGACAGGCCTGAAGATTATGTTTAAATTCCTCATGGATTCATTTTTCACCATGAGCAGTAAGATCTTTCTGAAATGGGTTGAAAGCTACTTTGGGTCTCACCATTAAGAAAGTTTTGGGTTTACTTGGACCAAGATTACAACATGTGGGGGACATTGTTTGTGCCTAAATATTAATTTTGGGCTTTTGAAATTAGAATATTTAAATTAAGCAAAATTAGATTAAAAAAGATCCCAAAAAATATCAAGCCCATTATAGAAGCCCAATATTTACTAACTTGACATCAAAGCCTCATAAGAATCCAAAGCTTGAGGCTTGCAAGGAAAGTAATGTAATAGTGAATTTAATTCCTCATATGCAACTGTTGGTCTTTTGTATTTAGCCTGAGGAAGGGGTTCATCAGAAGGTATAAAAGTTACGGGTGAAAAGAATGCAGAGACACATACAAAATATCGACAAACATCAACCAATCAACTTATCGACAATCCAATCAACAAAAATCAACAATCATCATCAACAATCACAAATTTTCAATTTCAAAACTCAGTTTAGTACAAAATTTTAGTTCTTCATTAAGCTAGAATTTCTTTTATTGTTATTGTCTATTTTTTTTAGTACCACTAGAACTTTCAATTTATTGTAATCTCAAAATTTTAAAAAAATCAATAAAATAAGCTTTGCAATTTATTTCAAAATTTATATTTTTGTTAGCAATATTTATTTCATGAAATCCAAACGAATTGTGGTAAAGGAGTTTGGAAATCATTTGATTAGAAGTCAATAAATTTCACATTGAGGAAATTCTCCTCTAGCATGCTCGCAATCCAAAAAATAACCAACACAACTAATTGAAGGCATTAACTAAATTATGTAATTACTAAATCATTTCATGCTAAATTAAATTGATATAGATGTAGTTTTCCTTTCAGGTTATTTTTATCATTAATCTTCATGCACTTTTCCTATGTTATGCATAAATTAGTGTTGAAAAAGAAAAATGACAATGATATTATACTTTAAAATTATAAAATAATTTCTAAAAAAATTATTTATAATTTTTTTTGAAAAATTACAAATCCAAATAGCATAAATAATTTTTTAAAATTATTAAATGTGTAAAACTAATGTGAGACTCCTATTATGATTAGGTGTGATGTTTAAGGAGTCTGAATTCAATATAAACCATTATAGTATAAAATTTGGATTTAAGTCTTAATTTGAATTTTGGTGAAAAAACTAGTGTGACAAAAGCTAAGACCTAATTGAGTTTAAGGATAATGTTACCTTTGTATCTAAATCAATAGCTACTTAGACTAAAGCTACTTAACTGTTACACCCCACTTTTTAAGTGTGACAGCCCTAGGGCAAGGGTACGTCTAAAACTACCGTAACCTGTAGAACCTCAAGTAACATATGCTATCCTAGGATCTCAAATAATTCATATAAGCATACTTAACAAATTAACTCATAAATTTCTATAGAAATTTTGGTAAAGTACCATCTGTAACTGGAATAATGCCCTCAGTGACAAAAGAAACATAGCACATCTAAAATACACTCCAAACTCAGTCTTAACACTAATGACCTCTTCTAGATCCCCAATCTAATCAACATAAGACAAACACAATATATATAAATATCCATAATAAGCACCATAATATATTATTATATGTTCTAAATCGTTAATATACTACAGAGCATCTAGAATATGTGCCAACGTAATAAAAAATAAAGTAAACTCAAAATACTTATATTTACTTGCTTCTTAAAGGGTGAATAAGTTTTGAAGAATCTCTTTCTTCTCTAGGACAATCTCCTTCTAATCTATCACTTGAAATCATTATAAATATAGATGTGAGATTTCATTTCAGCGAGTCTATAAAATATACTAATATTTGAAGGTTACATAATGATAATAATAATAATCTCAAATGAAAAAATTATCAATAAAAGTGGTTTGGAAAATATCAGAGGTATCATAAAATATGACAACAGAACTATATAAGATATAACTAAACATAATATCAACATAATGCAACATGCCCTAGGAGAGTTAATAGAATATAGATATACTTGATCAAGTATATGCCAAGAGTATGAAGTCCCCACTAGTTAGGATTCTAATAAATTGGACTGTATCAGCTCAGTCATCGGTAGATATGACTTAGTGGTTTTACCCCCACTAGTATGGGTATTCTATTATTTATAATCCAAGGTAATTCAAACATACATAATGACTTAGGAAGGTTAAGTATAACATAGGTTATCCAATAATCACAATAAATGATATGGTTTCATATATATCTTCATTATTTAAAAGATTTTAGCAATGTAGTTTATTAAATACATAAATTGTAGCAATTTAGGGTTTCAAGGGTTTCCACCAATAATAAATAAAAAAAGGGTTTCAAATAATCATAAGCAAAATATATATGTAAATTTGATAACAAAATCAATAAAAGATGTAAGGTTAAGTTTAATTATTAGCATACTTCATAAACTCACCTCACAAGTCCAATGAACTTAGCAATTACCAATGTACCTTTACAAGCCCGAAAGTCAAAACCTAGGATTATGACAAGTCACAATATTTGGGGTAAACTTTAAATATCACTTCTAAATACACAAAAAAAAGCCAAATTAACAAACTAATCAAAATTATGATCGATAACCGATTATAACGTGATAATGGGCAATAATTTATCAATTAACTTCATGAATCAAAATGGAATCCATTTTTGACAAACTTGGTGTTCAAAGATGCGTAAAAGTTTGAATTAATTGAAATTGAAGCCTAATAAAATTTTTCCTACAAAGTTTCAACGAAATAACAAATAGAAAATACGTTAAAATTTCATAAAATTGACTTTTTATAACGATCTCCATAATTCATAAATAATAAATCAAATTAAAGCTTATATCATCAAGATCATTTCAGTAAAACTTTGGGTGAAACGAACTTATGGATTTCTCAAAATAAACCAAAATCTATGAAACTATCATACCGAACAGTGAAGTTGCACAATCAACTTCTGACGGAATGTGAGAGTGCGTCCGATGTTCACTGGTAGCTAGCAAGATACTGTGGAAAAGCTCAAAAAGTCTATTTTCTAACAATATAGGCATGAATAATAATCTAGCTATAGGTGGGTCATTTTCGAGATTCAAAAAAACTGCTCAAACTATGTCACTATTCACACATATTCAATTACTCTATCTTGCATGTCTATTTTTCTTTATTTTCTCACTTATTAAACCCTTGTTTTGCTTTTGTATTCCTAACAAATAACCCTTTTAAAACACCTTTCACAATGATGCAAAAATATCTTTTATAGATAGGCAATTATATGAGTCAAAGAGTTTTCTATCCAATAGAAACTTGACAAAAATTTAATTCTACATAAAAAATCTCACTAAGTGCAAATAAATATCCTTTTTAATTAGTTATTTAATTAACAATTATTTATTATGTCATAGTAAAAAAAATAATGTGTGCGTAAAATAACTGAGTTATATAAATATGTACATAAAGTTTAATAAAATTCTTAAACTTTTTTCGCATCCTTTATCAGACATATAAGTGTTATCTCACAAATCTATGAGTATATACATCAAAATATTTTTAGACATAAGCATATGCACTTGATTTAATTATAACCTTTTATATTTACTTTAGATTCATCAAACTTTAAAATGAAATTCATTTGATAGACCTTTGAAATTCATCAAATTTATTAGTAAAACATTATCATAACTTAGAAATTATCTTTTCAAAACATAATTAATGAAATAACATTCAAATAAATAAAATAAAAAATATTTATTGATAAAAAAAATTTCAAACACTAAAATACGTTAAAAAAATCTCGGGTACTACATTCTACCCATAATAAAAAATTCATCATCAAATTTCAGAAAGGAATCAACCAATCAAGAATATCATATTCATTCATAAGATAAAATAGGATAGTTTAATACTTTAGATTACCAAAATAGTCATAGACATCGTTCCTTCATATCTTGCTCACTCTTCAAAGTACATTCCTCCACATTATGATTTATATTAGAGCTTCCTAATCGATTGATCCATAATGCTTACCAGAGTTTCTTCATATAAAAAATCCATGTTGAAGTCTCTTGGTTGAGCTTGCAAAACACTTGAGGTATCCAAATAGAAATATGAAACACCATATGGACACTCTCTGAGCCAGATGGTAATGCCAACCGATAGGAAATATCACCAACGTGCTTTAATAATTCGAAGGGACCAATGAATCTTGAAGATAATTTACCTCTGTTTCCAAATCTCATATCTCCCTTCACTAGTGCAACTTTCAGGAACACACAATCGAGTGTCATATTAAAAAATACCATTTTCAACAATATGCCCAAGAGCTTTTTTAACTTCAACATCATTCTTCAATTTCACCAATTGAGGATTTTTATTTTGAGCATTTTTAATATGGTCAATCAAAAGAGGCTTGACTTGAAATTGAGCCAACAATGCTATAGAATCATTCACCTCAAAATGGATGCATATCATATAAACTCTAGATCTCCTCAGCTAAAACTCTTTTATGTAGTTGACTATAAGCCAAACTTTCTGCTAATTTATGACTCAAAGCATCTGCTACCACATTAGCCTCCCCTAGATAGAATAAGATTTCAAAATCATAATCTTTAAGTAACTCCATCAATCTCCTTTTCCTAAAGTTCAGATCTTTTTGCTAAAAAATATATTTCTAGCTCTTATGATATTTGACACTTCTCTGCATAAAGATAGTGTCTCCATATATTTTTTAGAGGGTTGAGTAATTTAACTCATGCTTTGATAATTGTCTAGAAGCATAAGTTATCACCTTCTCTTATTGCATTAATACACATTTGGGTCCTATTTTAAAAGCATCACAATACAATATATATTCTCCTTTTTAGAGGGAAGTGCCAAAACTGGTGTTGTAGTGAGACAAGTTTTGAGCCATTGGAAGCTCTCCTCACATTCATCAGACCGCTTGTACTTCACCTATTTTTGGGTGAGCTTTATCAAAGGATCTGTTAGTTTGGAAAAATCTTTGCATATCTCTGATAGTAACCAACTAAACCTAAGAAACTCCTAATTTCAATCACATAAGTAGCTCTAAGACAAACTGAGGGTTGCTTCAATTTTCTTCGGATTCACCTGAAGCCCTTTTTCTCTAACCACATGCCCTAAAAATAAACATGGTTAAGCCAAAATTCACATTTAAAAAATTCAACATATAATTGATGTTCCCTTAAAGTCTGCAGAACAGTTCTGCGATGTTCTTCATGTTCTATTCGACTCTTTGAATAGACCAAGATGCCATCAATTAAGAAAATGACAAAATTATTTAAATAAACCTTGAAGATCGGATTCATCAAATCCATAAAAGCAGTTAGATCATTCGTCGATCCAAACGGCAATACTAGGAACCTATAATGCTTGTATATGTTCTGAATGCTATTTTGACACATCTTCTTTCTAGATTCTCAACTAATGGTAGTCCGATCTCAAATATATTTTTAAATAATGGCTTACACCTTGAAATTGATTAAATAAGTCATTTATCCAGGGAAGATGATATTTTTTTTTAATAATGACTTTATTTAATTGTCTATAATCAATGCAGAGTCCTAGTGAACTATCCTTCTTCTTTATAAAAAGGGTTGGAGCACTCTAAAGTGAAATATTAGAATGGATGAACCCTTTGTCAAGAAAATCCTGCAACTGTGTCTTTATTTCTTTCAATTCAACCTAGGTTATGTGGTAAAGTGGGAAGAAAATGGGATTATTCCTGGTATTACATCAGTATTGAATTCAATTTACCTTCAGGTGGTAACCCAGGTAATTCTTCTAGAAACACATCTGAAAAATCATTAAGAACCGAAATATGTTCCACTTTTTTTAGCTTCCACTTCTTCATCTTTCACATGAGCTAAGTAACCCAAATATCCCTTCCTCAAAAGCTTTCTTGCCTTGACAGTAGAAATTAAATTTGAGAAATTTAACTTATGTCTCCCTAAAATTCAAGTTTTATTCCCCAAAAGGAGGTTTGAACATCACTTTATTATTATGGCAGTCAAGAGTGGCAAAATTTCAAGATAACCAATCCACGCCAAAAATTACATCGAATTCTAACTTCGGTAATTCAATTAAATTAGTAAACAATTATGTATCATGAACTTTTACAATACAAGCAAAAAAGACATTTCAGACATTGATCTCCTTTGCAAAAGGAGTAGACGTAATCATACTATTTTTTCTGATAATAATATTGGAGTCTTATACTTCATTCTAAGCCAAAGAAAATACTCCCCCTTTTCCTCTAGCTATAGGAGCCCGACTAAAAGTCTTTCCGAAAACCTGCCTAATGTTTCCTCCAACTTCAACTCCTTTACAAATACTCCTTTAATTATCCATAGAACTCTGAAATATTTTAAGTAAAATCAAGCAACTCATTTTAAAATCTTTAAATAACATTTGTAAACTAAAAACTGCACTTAAACAAAGTTTCAAGATAGTTATTTTAAAATCACATTTTAATGCATTTTTTCTTAAATTAATTTGCTTGGATCTGAGATTTATTTTAGAAACTTTCAAAACATTAAAAAAATAATCCATTTAACCTTCAATAAATCAACGACCTCATGGATTCTTTCTTCATAAAGAAAATAATTCTTCATTTTGGTCAATTCGCGACGTTCCAAAAGCAACCCTAGAAAGTGCGCATCCCAATACGTATAAATAACCTAAAACCAACCATAAATACAATTAACGAATGATGATTATATATGGTTCCATAGACCTTTCTGATAAAAAAGCCCAAATAAATTATATCGACATTCTCCTTGCGTCGACTCGGTTTTGGCCACATTTTTGGCCTGATCGTTGAGACATATCCATCAACCAATAAATTATATAAAGAAATCTTAGAATTCTAAAATAATAAAGCACAAAGATCTATTTAAAAGGAAATACAATGACAAATAGGAACCTATGCTCCGTAGTTTCTTATTTAACTATTTATTAACTTATGCTCTGATACCATTTTTGTCACACTCCATTTTCAAAGTGTGAGGATTCTAGGGTAAGGATACATCTAAAACTATCATAAACTCATAGAACCAGTAACACATGTCATCACAAGATCTCAAATAATTAATACAAGCATACTTAAGAAATGAAGTCATAAATTTCTATAGAAATTTTGACATAGTTCCGTTTGTAACTGGAACAATGCTTTTTGTGACAAAAAAAAAACATAAACTTCTATAATACATCCTAAATTCAATCTCAACACCAATGACCCCTCATGGATTCCCAATCCAATCAATATAAGGTAAATACAATATATGTAAATATCCATAATAAGCACCATAATATATTATTAAATGTTCTGAACTATCAGAATTAGGGCCGGTCTTGAGGGTAGTTTTGCGGGGTGATTGTCCAGAGCCCACAGTGAGTAAGGGGCCCAAAAATAGAATAAATGTTATTGTGTTATTAGATTAAGAGATTAAAAAATAAAAAAATTCTTTATATTTGTTTCACTTTGTATCTTGTCATTTTTATTACCTTTCTCCATAAAATTGAATTTTTTATTTTTTCTTAGACTTATATATTTTAATTTTTATTTATTTTTTAAAGTTTCTATTTCACTATTTTTTATTCATCATATTTTATTTCATTTTATTTACTTTTTTTTTATTTATCATAATTTTTTTCATAGTATGTACCTTTTTTAAAGAAATTATATATTTAAGTTTTTTATAATATTCGTATGTAAGGGGCCTTTATCTTATGTTTCACCTCGAACCTATGAAATGTCAGGAATGACACTGGTCAAAATAATATGGAGCATCTACAATATGTACTAATGTATATAAAACAAAGTAAACTCAAAATGCTTATACTTACTTGCTTCTTGAAGGGTAAATAAGTTTTCAAGAAGCTCTTTCCTCTCGAGAACGATCTCATTCTAATATATCACTTGAAATCATCAGAAATATAGATGCGAGCTTTCATCTTAGTGAGTCTATGAAATATGCCAATACCTAAAAGTTACGTAATGATAATGTTAATAATCTCAAATGATAAAATAATTAATAAAATTGGTATGCAAAATGTTAGAAGTATCAGAAAATGCGATAACAGAACTATATAAGACATAACTAAACAGAATATCAAAATAATAGAGTAAGTAGTAGAAGCCTTAAAAAAATCTAGAATATGTATTGATGTTCACCGAGGCAACACTAGGGGTTTTACAATTTATAAAGATCGACGACTAATTCTACACTGGCTCTAGGCAATCGCACCTATCGTTTGGGTATTATAGCGGTAACGAGGTCGATCCACAAAGACACTAACACAAGTACTAGCTCAAACTTATACTATTGTCTAGTTCACAATTAAAGTTTGTTTTAATCTATTAAAAACTAACAATTAAAATCCTAATTACTAACTAATCCCTAATAGGATAGATTCAAGAACTTGTAAGGCTAAGGATGAAACAAATATGAAATAGAGCATCCACCTAGACTTCGACTCGTATATGACTATATTGAACAGATAACTAACAACTCAATGAAAACTCAAGGCAATCAACAAGTGGATATTCACACAAAAAGTAAGTTTGAATCTTTCTTAAGCAAACAAACCCAAATTCCTAAGTAAAATTTGGGAATCTCTTCTCACAACTAATCAAATTGGAAAAGCATTACGAACAAGTGAAATAAAACATAAATCTTAGGTGTCCATACTTCTATCTCTAGCAAGCACAACAAACCCAATTGATTTTGAGTGATCAAAACCTAAACTTTCTATCTATAGCAAAGAATAGGCAATAATAACCATTAACAAGCATGCATTGAAGATGAAAAGTGTAATAATATTAATCAAAGTCAATACTTAAAGAAAACCCTAAACATTCATTAAGGAAGAGAGTTAATAAATCCATACAAATATTAAATACTCATATAATCTAAGTGGACTAGATGAGTTTAGTTCATAACAACAAAGAAAGAATAAGAAATTAAAAGTGAAAGAAAATAAACCAAGGAACCCATGAAGAACCCTAGCTCAATCCTTCAGTTACATTGATAATCATGCTCAATCTTGCATCTAAATGTATTTCTCCACCTCTAATTTGCTCTTGGCAGCTCTCTAGCTTTTTGGATGAACCCTCGACCTAAAAATCCAAGCCACTCTATTTTTCTCAGCAAGTTTATTTATATAGTGTTGGGAATTGGGCTCACGGACAGTTCACACGTGCGTGAACATTGCTCATGAATACAACTTGAGAAATAGTAAGCTACAGAGTGGTCACGGGCAATGCTCACGGGTGTGAAGATTACCCTTGAGCCACTTGTTGCTTACTGGACAAAAAAATGCTTTGGCTTCTAGGTCATGGGCAGACCTCAGGGGCATGATCATTGCCCGTAAGGTGCCATATACCCTATTTTCTCATTGTATTAGCTCCATTTTGGCTCCTATTTTTGACATTTCTCTTGTTTAGGTCTGGACAGATAATTGAATAAAAAGAAGTTGAAAATACACTTAAACAAATAGATTAAATGAAATTGGATTAAGATATTGGCTGAGAAATGAAGCAAAAATTAGGTATAATTTGCCATTATCAAACTCCCCCACACTAAACTTTTTCTTGTCCTCAAGCAAACCTAAACACAATCCAATTACACATTCCACTTTGCAATAATAAAGGACTCAAAAATTAAGATAAACAAAAAGAGTAAATATCACTAACATAGATGTCTAGGTTTTACATTACCTCAGTTTCATGGTTAAACTAAGGACAAGGTGATTAAGTTTGGGATCCATGAAGGCATTGCTCTTATAACCTAGTTCTAAAGTGACTCAATCACACAATCGAGCATCTAATCCCAAAAATAATGGCTCTATCAAGTTATTCAACCTAAGCATTCCCCAAACACTCAATCGAACTTTCTTAAGAATTAGAAACTTTCTTTGTTTGCTCAGAGTACATATTATGAATTTTTCAAAATTTTCAAGGGACCCAACTTAGCTAAACCCGTCACTAGTCCTTTGACATGAAGGTAAACGCTTTGTGGCACCAACCCCCAATTACTTAACTAGTCACAGACTTGTTTAGCTGACTACTAGCACTATTTATGGTTTCACTTTTTAGATATCGCTTCGTGCCATACGAAACCAGTGGATTATGAAAATAATTTTCAAAGTCCCTTATTTTTCTTTTCACACATTTTTCTCATGAGTGATAATAATTTCATATTTGTTCCTTTTTCCAAGAAAATCAACCAAGAACTTAGGTACTAACTCTAGTTTCTTAACCTAACTCATGCCAAAGAAAAAGACTAGACACTCAAAAATGACTAAACAACCTAGAACCTAGTCGTGGGAACCGTGTCAAGTGGATTCCTACTATCAACCACTATGTTCAAGGTTTAACCAAAAACCAAAACCAAATGTGAAAACTAGTGTCTATGGGAGTGATTAAATTTTTTTCCCCAAATCTCTAAGTCTTATCAACATACAATTAGAAATTGTAATGTGTTATGCTTAGTTCTTCTATTCCTATTCTCAGGCATTCATACATGACAGAAAATGCAAAAACATGCAATCATGCAATTTGATCAATATAGTTCAGATCACAAACCGCCGCCGCCCGGCGCCCCCCCCCCCCCCCCCCCCC
>CAOJBK010814304.1:0-10029 GCA_948294925.1 Codiaeum variegatum | reverse complement strand
GCCTCCTTTTGGAAAGGATCCTTGAGAGGTACAAATGGTGTGTTGACCCTATGGTTAGCTTACGTGGGGATGGCAATTAGAGTTGTGTCCTCTACAATTGGCTCCTTACCTTTGTCAGAATTGGAAGAGGTAGATGCATTATAGGTTGGCTAGATACCAACTTGTGCCATCATGGTTTGGACCTTTCCTATGATGGCTTGTTTTTGGGCTTGGAGCATAGAGTCAGAGTCTCTTCTTGCTTCTTGATAGCCTCATCTTGTTTCTTTAGGATTTCAGCTAGCATTGCTGTAATGTCAGTTGGTGGAGCATTAGGATTAGTAGGAAAGGGGTTGAGAGCATTTTCGGTGTTGGACATGGTTACCTTTTGGATAGACAAAGAAAAAAAGGGGGTATCAGTAATTTGACATAGCCAGGGAAAACTTCGTTCAAAGACATGACTCAGGGTATTGCTTGATTTTAGTCTTTTAGAAAGCATTTGGCCTTACTCAGGTTCATCATGGCATGATTCATGCATGTGTGTATACATGAATGAAAAAAGGTTTCATGATGACAAATAATCTCAGTTCTAGGATACATGGGATCTAGGGTCAACTCTAATCATTACATGAGAGCTTGGTGGCTTAAAGTTTCTCCAGCAACTAGAGGTGCAACATACCTAACCATATGTGAATCAAGGAGATTCATGCAACCTCGTTATCCTAACTGAAAGGATTAGAGGGTATGCCTTAGAGTTAGGTGATTTCACTATCGGCAAAGTAATCCCAAGGAGGGAAGCTCAATCGATGCTACTTTCTATCTGGGTTTTCCTAAAGTAAGGAAGCATGTGAAGTGATGCATCAAAACCTAATTTCGTACAGTCTTAAGAAAAAATTATTTTTATAAGAAAATAATCCACTTAGTTTTCTCAATTTCAAAAGTCCTCAGTGGAGTCGCATGCTGTGGTCTCGTCTGAGCCCGTATGATTTTCCAGCATGTCTTCAAGTTTATGGCTTGAGAAAACCAACCAAATTGGGCCAGATCGTGCATGGCGTTGCGGTTTTAGGCATGTCCCACTTTGGTACACTCCACATGTGTTCGTTGGTATGCACGTGTGCTGTGTTTTGAGTCGCCATTTAATCTTTAAGAAAAACTATTTTCACTAGGTGATTAAGAAATCAATTTAACTCCATTTGGAAAATATGACATTTTACCCAATTATTTCGGGAAAGGCTGGCACATGAACAATAGTTGGGTTCAAGGATTCATGATTGGATAAAACGTTCAGAAAAAGATTTTTTTTCCAGTTCTAAACAATTTTGACTTAAGAAAAACATGCATGATTTCAGTTAAATTCAATTTAAGGTATGCATGGCATACTTCTTGATGAATGAGTAGTTAAAGCATACCAATGATGACGCATGAACAAGATTAATAATATGTATGTCAAGATTAAACGGAAAGCAATAAAGGTGGAAAAGTAAATAATAATCCTTCCTCTAATCTGAAATGGGTTTTAGGGAAGGAACACATCTTCAATAATGACTCATGGAATCCCTTCTCCAGCTCTAAAGGGTCTGGGAAAGGCACACATTCCCCAAAATTATTACGAATTTGAATATAATAAAAACACAATAGGAAAGTACAAAATAATGCATAACACAAAATAAAAAATAAAATGGACAGAATTAAAATAAAATAAAAAGGAAAAAGTATTTTTTGAGTTGCAGCCTTTTGAATGGGAATCAAACCCCACACCGTTCTCCC
The DNA here is from genome assembly GCA_948294925.1 of Codiaeum variegatum. NCBI lineage: Eukaryota > Viridiplantae > Streptophyta > Magnoliopsida > Malpighiales > Euphorbiaceae > Codiaeum > Codiaeum variegatum. The sequence continues at coordinate 8,286 of CAOJBK010814304.1, read as the reverse complement.
TTCTCGTGAAGGGTGGAGTTGTTCTAGAAAATAGTGGGTCGTTGGTTTGATTTGTTCACAAGCTAGTTCATTTTATTATTAAAAGAATTAACCAAAAAGCTGTTAATTAATTCATAGTTTGATTAATGAAAAATTGATTTTGGTAAATGAGATTGCCTAGTCCTATTTTAGGACTTTAATTTAATTCATTTCAGAAAAATGAATTTTGATTGATGAAAGTATAAAAATACCTATTCAGTTTTAGGGCTTAATTTAGAACAAAAAAATAAGAGATACCGTTTCGTATTTACCTTTAGCTTATGTGACTTCGAAATTGGTGGATTGGACGGATTAATGAACCCGGAACGTGTCCGAGATGACTATTTGTAATCTGTATGGAATGCAACTGATGTATTCTGAAATTGTCCAATTGATCAGAAATGCCAAAAATTTGGTGTTTTTGGTGAAATTTTGGTGTTTAGGAACATGTTTGTGTGTTTCTGGTGTCTATAATTGTCTGAGAGGAGGTCTAGAAGTCTGAAAAATGGAGTAAAAAGTCTTTAAAATAGGATCCTGAAAATTGATATGAAGAATCAAATTTATAAAAATCATGCCGGAAAAAGTCAAAATATTGGAATTCATGCGTCTAGGTCAAAACACATGCGTTTTGGGCCAAATACATGCATTTGGGGTCAAACACACGTGTTTGGGTCCAAACACATGCGTTTGCATTTGGGCGCTTACTCATGCATTAGGGCGCTAACTCATGCATTTGGATTGGTCCTGTTCGGTTCAATTTAACCAAGTTTTGGTATTTTTGTAATTTTGGCTCGTTTTAAGTATGATTTTAGCTTAGTTTGGACCGTTGGACTCGTATCAACGAGCCGAATTTAATGGTGTAAAAAGTAGGTCTCTCTCTTTGCAAAATTTTCCTTACAAAATTAGGGATTTATTGGTGACGATTATGGATGTGCAAAATTAAGGGTTCATACTAGTATATCCCTTTGAATGAGAATCAAATCCTATGTCATTATCCCTTATTATGAAGGGGTTGGAGTTATTTTGAAAAAGAGGGTTGGTTGATGGTTGTTCATAAGCTAATCCATTTTAATTTTGAAAGATTTACCAAATAGGCTTTAATCACCTCAGTTTTATATTAAAGAAAATGATTTTGAATATTTGAGTTAACTAGACCAGATAGGTTTTGAATTGATTTGAAAACAAAAGAAAAGGATATATGGAATACTACATTTTGTTTTCTCGGACATGGAATTGGCATTTTAGAAGGTTTGATTAAGCCGGAATAGGTCTCCGCTATGCTGGGAGAAGACTGTTTGGAAGTGAGTCTAGTAGTGATTCATATTGTTGTAAAAAATTGGACAGAGATTCGGCGTAATAAACTAATTTTACTGGAAATTTTACAGAGGTTCAGAGTCAAAAATTTGTTTGAAAGGTGACCTAAGGGGTTGAATTTATAGAAAAATTGGATATAGATCGTCAGAAAACTGGGTCTGTAAGCCAAGCAGCTAGCGCATATGCCAGGTCCTTGGACAGTGCGCCAGGCGCTTAGCGCATGCACCAATTGCTTGGCTCATCCGCCTGGCTCACAGTCCCAGTTTAGTCTGACTCGGTTCATTTTTTTTTTTTACTTTCTGGGTTCATTTTAGACCCGATTTGAGCGTAATTTGAGTCTATGGCTCGTATTGACATGCCAAATTTGATGGTTTATGTAATTTTCCTTGAGAATTTTTCTAGAAATGCAAAATTTTCTATTTAAACCTTGCAATTTGAAAATTTTTTTTTCGGGGACTGCCCCCTTGACCCTCTTTCTATTCCCAAAACCATTAAGTCTAATTGAGAGTCTTGAGGTGACCCATGATTTAGGAGGTGCAAAATTAAGGGTTCACATAAGGAGTTCCTTTTTAAGACAGAGAGGTCAAGTTGAGTGACTTTGACCAAGCTCAAATCGGACTTCAAACGAGCCCAACGAATTTGACCGATCTCAAATCGGACTTCAAACGAGGCCAGAAAATCCAAAAAACTGAACTGGACTAAATCGAACAGGACCCAGAAAATTGGGTTTATGAAAAACCCTTGCCCAGAATTGATAGACACTTTTGCCAAGAACTTCACGCATGTGTGAAGGCTTCAACACATGCGTTATGTCCTTCATGCATGCGTGAAGACTCACGCGCAGCATGGAGCGTGTGACGCACGCACTAGCCAGTTTAGGGTTTTTTGATTCTTTTCTCTATAAATTCAAACCTCCAAAACAGACCCGGGTTCTGACTTTTCTACGTACTTTTTCTAGTTTACAGAACACACTCCAGAAACACTTACAGATATCAGTTTTATGCTATTTCACAATGTTCTAAGCCTTTGAAACATCATTTTCAGACAATAAACACTACAGATGCTCTGGTTTCAAACACTACTGACAATCAATCCATCCAATCAACATTCAATCTCGTCTATCCTACATCAATTCTAATAATCAATCAGTCCTCTCTGAACACAACGGAGACCCGCTCCGACTTCGTCAAGCCATCAAAACTGAATTGGACTGAACTGAATCAGACTTAGGAAAAACTCAGGCCCAGAACTGACAGATATGTACGCCAAGCACTTCGCGGATGTGTGAAGGCTTCAACGCATGCGTCAAGCCCTTTGCGCATATGTGAAGGCCCACACGCATGCGTGGAGCGTGTGACGCACACGCCAGTCAGTTTAGGGTTTTTTGATTCGTTTCTCTATAAATTTGACCCTCCTGAACAGACTCGAGTTCCAACTTTTTTATGCACTTTTTCCAGTTTACCGAACACACTCTAGACACACTTATAGACACCAGTTTTATGTTATTTTGCATTATTTTGAGCCTTCAAAACACCATTTTTAGATAACAGACACTATAGACGCTCCAATTTCAGACACTAATGACAATCAATCCATCCAATCAGCTTTTAATCCAATCCATCCTATATCAATTCAGACACTCAATCACTCCTCTTCAAACACAATAGAGATTCACTCTGTCTTCGTCAAGCCGTCAGACCCTTCAATCGCCAAACCCCGCAAAAAGGTAAATACGATATAGTATACTTTTTACCTTTAATTTTATAATTATTTTAATCCTTTTAATTCATACTTAAGGCATGCTTTTTAAATCAATCATTTTTAAGACCTTTAATTTAGAATTAAGACAATTTTATGAATATCGTTTTCTTAATTAAAACCAAACAAACCCTAAAATCTGTTTAGGTGAACATATATTCAAAATCAATTTTCATTAATCAAGCATCAGAATTGATTAATAGCCTTTTTGGTTAATTATATTAATAATTAAAATCAATTAGCTGCTGAACCAACAACCATTGTTATCAGAACAACCTCCAACCTTCGCGAGAAGGGAGAACGTCATGGGATTTGATTTCTATTCAAAAGGATACACCAACAAGCCATTCAAGGCTTCAACTCTAAACCAATTTATTTTACTATCAGCCTTATTATTATTTGCTTTATTATCATGTTGTTTCATTGTTTGTTTGTTCAATTTCTTTCGTTATGTTGTTTATTTTTCCGTATTGCTATTATTCTATTTGATGTATGGCTTTGGACAATGTGTGTTCCTCCTAGATAATAAGACTGGAGGAAATTCATTTGATATTTGGCTTTAGGGAATGTGTGTTCCTCATGCATTCATTTGATATAAATGCTCACGCATACACGAAAATTCAATTTTAACTGAAATTGTATGATATTTTAGGCCAAAATCTTGTTTTAATTAAAATGGTACAAAACTATTTTCTTTAAAATGTTTTTCAGATCATGAACCTCCGAACCCCCTTTAGTTCCAAAAGGACTAGCTTTTCCAATTGGGTAGAAAACTGAAATTTTTCTAAAATTGAGTTAAAATCAAAAGGTTTCTTAATCATCTTAGAATAAAACTAACTTTTCTAAATGGTTAAGTGTCTAGAGAGAAGGGACAGTGAAGGTAGGCCTAGTTGGTAAAACTAACATAATAAAAAGGTAAAATAAAGAAAAGAAAACAAACAAACAAAAAGGTTAGAAAGACAACATTAGCACCTAAAAATATGGCGCTTTCTTTGTTAAAGAAACAAAAAAAAAATGTAACTTTGAAATTAGTTAGCAAAACACTTTTTTTTTCTTCTATAAATTAAGCACTCCATTAGGTGGTTAAAATATTAATTAGTCAAAATTAAATCCAAATGAGAGAAAAAGAAAGGAGAGAATTTAGAGAGAAAATAGTGATTTTTTTTGGATTGTAAGTTTGTAAACAATTTGTATATTTTTACCTTCAGTAAAAAAGATCTGCAGTAGCTCCGAAGAAGTAGGCATAATTGGCCAAACTCCGTTATCAATTTTGTGTGTATTTATTTTTTTTTATCACAAATCTGATTATAGGAAAATTTGCATAATTTTCCCATCAACTGGTATCAGAGCCTAGGTGATTAATTCTATCAGTTTTTTTTTGTGAAAATTTGTTAGAAACGATTTAGAGGAATTCATATTTGAGTAGGAGTAATGGCTATAGATTAAGGAAAGGTGAAAATTGATAGTTTAATGGTACAGACTTTGGCTTTTGGAAAATGCAGATATAAGACTATTTGTACCAGAAAAGTCTTTATCAACCTCTCTCAGAAAATAAGCCAGAGGGCATAAAAGATGAAGGATGGGCCCTCCTTGACAGACAAGCCCCCGAAGTTATCCCATTGATGTTATCACACAATGTTACTTTTAATATAGCAAAGGAAAAGACCACAGTAGGTCTAATGATAGCTCTCTCCAATATGTATGAGAAGCCATAAGCCTCTAACAAGGTTTATTTGATGAGGCGGTTGTTTAATTTGTGGATGATAGAAAGTGAATCGGTAGCTCAGCATCTCAATGAACTCAATATAGTTACAACCCAATTGAGTTCAGTTGGAATTGAATTAGAGGAAGAAGTACGGGCATTGATACATTTGTCTTCTCTACTAGAAAGTTGGAATGCTACTATCAAAATTGTGAGTAGCTCATTAGAAAGCAATAAGTTAAAATTTGACGATGCTCATGATCTAGTTCTCAGTGAAGAGATTTGACGGAGAGAGTCGGGTGAATTGTCTACCTCTTCAGTTTTACACACAAAGTCAAGAGGGAGAAATTCAACTAGAGGATATAGACTTGGTAAATCGAAAGGCAGAAGGTCTAAATCTAGAAACCACTATAGTTCCCATAGCTCAAAGACTATTGAGTGTTGGAATTGTGGGAAGATTGGGAACTACAAAAACCAGTGCAAGAGTGCACCAAAGAATCAAGAGGCAAAGGTAGAGGCAAATGTTACTTCCATCTCCAAAGGAGATGATGCATTAATATGCTATTTAGAGAGCAAGGAAGAGTCTTGGGTGATAGATTTTGGAGCATCATTCTATGCTACTTCGTAGAATTCTTCGAAAAATATATCCCCAGAAACCTTCAAAAAGTTTACCTCGATAATGAACAATCTTGTGATATTATTGGTAAAGGCATGATAAAGATTAAGTTGAATGGTGGAAATTGAAGAATGTCAAACATATTCCCGACCTGAGAAAGAACTTAATCTCAGTAGGCCAGTTAGCCAATAATGGTTATGTAACAACCTTTGATGGTGATGAGTAGAAAATTTCAAAGGGTGCAATGATAATTGCTTGTGGTAAAAAGAGTAGCACTCTATACAAAATAGTAGGAGCAAGCTATTTGTTTGCAGTTGCAATAGATAATGAAAATCACAATCTATGGCACAAGAGACTTGGCCATATAAGTGAGAAAGGGATGAAGATTATACACTCAAAGGGGAAATTACCAAGTCATTAGCTAGTGGAAATTGACCTGTTGAAGAATGCACACTTCGAAAGCATAAGAGATTTAGCTTTCAAACAAGTGGAAGAACCCCAAAGCAAGAGAAATTTGAACTTGTTCACTCTGACGTTGGGGACCAACCAGCATCTCATCCATTGGTGGGAAACATTACTTCGTGACTTTTATCATTGATCACTCTAGAAAGGTATGGGTCTACTTTTTGAAACATAAGTTAGAAGTATTTAAGGATTTTACGGTATGGAAAGCCATGGTTGAAAATAAGATAGGATTAAAGATTAAAAAGCTCATAATTAACAATGGTGGTGAATATGAAGACACTAGATTTAAAAATTTTTGCTATAAGCATGGGATCAAAATGGAGAGAATAGTGCCAAGTATGCCTTAACACAATGGTGTGGTTGAATGTATGAACCAAACATTGACAGAAAGAGCTAGAAGTTTGCGTATGTAGTCAAGCCTACCAAAGCAGTTTTGGGTAGAAGTAGTCAATACAACAACTTACTTGATCAATCGAGGTCCATGGCATAGAATACCAGAAGAGGTACGGAGTGGAAAAGAGGTGAAACTCTCACATCTTAGAGTTTTTGGATTATAGCATATGTGCATATTAGTGATCAAGTCAAGAATAAGCTTGATCCCAAATCGAAGAAGTGTATTTTCATCGATTATGGTGAAGATGAGTTTGGATACTTCCTTTGGGATGATGAAAATAGAAAAATGATCTATAGTAGAGATGTGATCTTCAATGAAAGAGTGATGTATAAGGATAGACATAGCACAGATGCCAATAACTCATAGAGTGGGCTAGTGTATCTAAAAGTGGATGATGTTCCAGAAAGTCCTATAAAGTAGAGAGTTGAGAGTCCTCAGTCATAGGAAATAGTTGAACAGAGCAGTGACAACAGTTTGGCACACCATAACCTCCTACTCCAGCTCCTATATTAAGAAGGTCTTCTCGACCTCATGTGCCTAATAGGAAATACATGAACTATCTATTATTATCATATGAAGGGGAGCCTGAATGCTATGAGGAAGCATGTTAGACCTTAGATGCCAGTAAGTGGGAGCTTGCCATGAAAGATGAGATGAAGTCTTTGATTTCTAATTTAGACATGGGAGCTAGCTGAGTTACCTATTGGAAAGAAGGCACTCCACAGTAAATGGGTGTATTGAGTGAAGGAGGAACATGATAGTTCTAAGAGATACAAAGCTCGACTTATAGTAAAGGGGGTAACAAAAGGAAGGAGTCGACTACACTGAAATCCTTGCTTCAGTTGTGAAGCTCAATACTATTAGGTCTATGTTGAGTATTGTTGCCAGTGAAAATTTATACCTTAAATAGTTGGACGTGAAGACCGCATTTCTTCACAGAGACCTATATGAGGAGATATGGATGCATCAACCAGAAGGTTTTTCAAAAAAAAGAAAAGAAGAACATGGTGTGCAAATTGAAAAAGAGTGTGTATGGACTGAAATAAGCCACAAGGTAGTGGTATAAGAAGTTTGATAGCTTCATGCAAAATGAAGATTTCCAAAAGTGCAATGCTGATCATTGTTGCTACTTTAAGAGATATAACTCCAATTATATTATTCTGCTACTTTATGTTGATGATATGTTAGTAGCTGGATTAGATATGGATGAGATCAAGAGATTGAAGCATCAATTGTCAAAAGAATTTGACATGAAAGACTTAGGTCTAACAAAGAAGATCCTTGGAATGCAAATCACAAGAGATAAGCAAAATGGGAATTTGTAATTATCTCGGGTAGAGTACATCAACCGTGTTTTGCAAGGGTTCAGCATGGGTGATGCCAAGCCAGTCAACACAAGCTTTGCCAGTCATTTTTGCCTATCCAAGGATCAGTCCCCTCAAAAGGAAGAAGAAAAAGAATTCATGGCTAAGATTCCTCATGCTTCAGCTGTTGAAAGTTTGATGTATGCGATGGTCTATACAAGGCCAGATATTGCCCATGTAGTGGGAGTTGTAAGCAAGTATATGTCAAATCCAGGGAAAGCTCATTGGGAAGTAGTCAAGTTGATTTTGAGGTATCTATGTGACACTATAGAGAAGAGTTTGTACTTTGGTAAAGGAGAAATAAAAGTACAAGGCTATGTAGATGCAGACTTTAGAGGTGAAGTTGATCACCAAAGAAGCACCACTAGTAATGTATTCACTGTTGGAACTATAGTTGTTAGTTGGATGTTGCAAATTCAAAAGATTATTGCTTTACCCACTATAGAAACTAAATATGTAGCAGTGACAAAAGCTAGTAAAAATTTGATATGGCTTCAAGGATTTTTAACACAGTTGGGATTCATCTAAGGGAAAAGTGTTTTGCATAGTGATAGTCAGAATGCGATACATCTGGCAAAGAATTTAACATTTCATTTTAGAACAAAACACATTGGTCTTTGATATCACTTCATCAGATATCTGTTTAAGGATGAGG
>CAOJBK010812793.1:0-11159 GCA_948294925.1 Codiaeum variegatum | reverse complement strand
GATGAAATCTGTTCTGTTCTGCTGGGGGTCTTTTTATATTTAAATATTACTGACGCATTACTGACGTAATTTTTGCGTCAGTAATTCGTCAGTTTAATTTTATTACTGACGCGTTACTGACGAAAAATTGCGTCAGTAACTATGTTTTGACAGCGAATTTTCGCTAAAATTTCAATCCGGCGCCTTTTTAATTACTGACGCATTACTGACGCTTAATGGCGTCAGTAATATTTTTTAAATTCTTTTACTGACGCACTACTATCGCATTACTGACGAAAAATTGGTCAGTAAGTTACTGACCCAATTTTTTAGTCAGTAAAAATTTAAAATTTTGTTTTTTTTTTGCGTCAGTAGGTCGTCACTAATGTTATTTTTTGCGTCAGTAATTACTAACGCAAAAAAATGCGTCAGTAAATTGCGTCAATAATTTCAATTTTTCTTGTAGTGTATGAAGAGAAATGGGTACCACCGAGCAAACTCATATCATACCTTGTTCATCAAACATAGGGATGATGAAGTTGCTCTTCTAATCATCTATGTAGATGATATGATTGTGACAGGCAATGACACAGAATAAATAAAAAATCTTCAAAGGTATTTATCATCTTAGTTTGAAATGAAAGATTTAGAAGGATTAAAATACTTCTTAGACATTGAAATTGCAAGGTTTAAAAAAGGTATATACTTTTCCCAGAGAAAATATATATTTGATCTCTTGACTGAAACATGCATGCTTGATTGTAAACCTGCTCAAACTCCAATTGTTCAAAATCATTACCTAGCCATTTATCCATATCAAGTTCCAACAAATAAGGATTGATATCAAAAGTTGGTTGGGAGGTTAATCTACTTGTCTCACACTCGACCAGACATTGCTTATGCTCTTGGAGTGGTAAGTCAATTTATGCATGGGCCGAGTGAGGACCACATGGCTACTGTTATGGGAATTTTGAGGTATTTAAAAGGGACTCTTGGAGAAGGGTTGATCTTCAAGAAGCATGGACATGTTGAAGTTACAGGGTATACTGATTCAAACTGGGCTGGGAACATTACAGATCGTAGATCTACAACTGGGTATTTCACATTTGTGGCTAGAAATCTTGTCACTTGGCATAGCAAAAAACAAATGTAACAGCAAGATATCAATAGAAGTAAAGTATAGACGCATGGTTCATGGAATATTAGAACTCTTGTGGATCGTAGGCTTCACTCCGAGGGAACCTATGCTATTGTATTGTGATAATAATGCAGCTCGTGAGATAGCCGACAACCCTGTTCAGTATGATCGAACTAAACACATTGAAGTTGATAGACACTTCATCAAAGAAAAATTGAATTAAAAAATAGTGGACATTCCTTTTGTTTGGTCGAATATGTAATTGGCAGATATTTTAACTCATGTAGTTCCAGCATAAGTTTTCAGAAATCTCTTGACAAGTTAGTCTTAGAAGATATATTCTCTTCAATTTGTGGGGAAGTGTCAGTGTGGCTATACAGTAAATCACCAATAATTATTAAATTATTATTATCAATTAGATATATATAAAGGGGATGCAGATTTCACTATGGAAGGAATAGTAAAATTGAAATTGATTTCACGATGACAATTTTATAATTCTTGCAAAATTGAAGCCTTCTTTGGGGAGCTGCAACAAAATGAAGGTAGTTTTGGCAGTTTAGGGCTATTTTCATCTTCATAAGTGTCATTGTTAACCCTAGCCCATTGTTAATCCTTCTCTCTCTCTTTTGTACTGCTCTCTCATCTGCCTTCTTCTCTCTTGCGTATTAAGTTTCTAGCTTTTCCTTTTCTTTCGTTTTGATCTATTGTTTTTACTCTTGCTCATATTACATGACAATTGAGTGAGTTTTGCAATGGTTCTACTTCACAGGTTTAAAAGTCCATTCTCTTTTACTTTTGGTTTTCCCACTCAAGTTCTTAAGAGCTCAAAGGTCTTTTCTTTTTCTTTTTAAACTCTCTTTTTTTTTTCATTTTAAGGTTTTATTAGCTATGAGTTTATGATTTTGGTTTTCAGCTACACTTTCTTATAATCGCTGCAGCTCAAGTCTCAAATCCTATTTTTTTAGAGATTTATTTATAAGGTTTGTCACTGCCTAATTCAATATTCATTTTCCTATCTCTTTTTTTTTTTTTTTTTTGGCTTTGTTTGAAGCTGTAATTTGTATTGCTTTTTTTTTTTAACAGCTTTGAAATTCTGATTTTGTTGTCTCTTATAGGGATTCTTCATTCATTTATTTGAAACTTGGGCTGGATATACTAATCTAACCTGATGGTTAATGAATAAACTGGCAAAGGATCTCAGAGAATAACCTGTTAGCTTCATAAGTGAGATTAAAACAAAAGAAAGGAGCATGTGCATCCATATTTATTTCAAGAAACAAAATTTATGAACACAATGATCTTTTATATTTGGTTTTTGATACGAAAGACTTGGGATTGTTATTGTTTGTTGTCAATATGAAAAAGTGAACTTTGAGATATGAAGTTCAAGTTTCTTCCATATCAGTCTTAGAACATGAATTAACCATTGTTCAACTTCTAGCAGAAGTAAATCTATGTGAGCCAATTTATGGTAACTTTTGATAACGTCAGCGCCTTTTGTTACCTAGTGATGCGTAGTGTGTTTCCACATAGTTTGAATGGAACTCCTCTGGTTGGATTGAGTCTACCAGCAAGACAGTAAAACGGTCAGGGGTGATCGGACGGTTGGCCGGCGTAAACCCTCCGACGGTCAAGTCAGTTTCTATAAAGAAGTTGAGAGAAAGTTATCAGAAAAATAGTGTGTGTGGCATTTGATGTATATGTTTGGTCTGACCTTAATAAGGCACTTTGAGAGGTATTTATAAGGTTGAGTCCCCGCAGCTAGCACACGTGTCCACTTTGAGTAGGCTACCAGAGGACTGATGACTGATGTAGTCAGCTGTCTCTGTTAAAGGTCCGAACTCCAAAGACTAGCAAGCCAGATCTCTGAAGGTTCGGGAGTTCGGAAAGTGACTAGCACACTTGCAAGATTCGGATTAATACCAAACCCCTAATTGTCGAACCACACTAATGCAGAACCGTATCACCTTGGATTTTAAATGCTGTGTATTATGTATTCCGATTTCTTTTTAGATAAAATTTTTAATTTGCTTTTTACTTAACAATTTTAAATTAATTGTCACCCTTTTCCATCAGGTTGTTCATTAGTTTCATTTTTTTTATTAGGATGCCATAACTATCAAGCCTATGAAGGTTTTGTTGTATTAGAATTAGATTTGAACTAAAGGGATGTAAAATTTTGAAAATATTGTAATTGTAAATGTAGGGATTAAATTTTGGAGATATAAATGCCTTTTGTTAGGCTTTATTTCTTGAACTTATCAAGTTTTTTGGATTGATTTTAACTTTAATTAATGAATATAACACAACCTGAGACTAGATGTAAACACAAGCACCTACTCTTAGCCTCTTTTGCTCATTTTTTTATTGATTCCTTATTTGACTGAGAGTTGTCTATTGAATTTGAATGGTTTTGAGTTTAGTTTGTTTTGTATTAATTTATTATTGTAGATATCTTTTTCTTTCTATTCTTCATGGTATATATAATGTGCTCTTTATTGGAAAAAAATAAAGTTATATGTGCAATGCTAAGAAAAGATAAAAGAAAAATACAACACAAATAAAGTTATATGTGCAGCGGTAAAAAAAGAAAAAAAAAATACAACACAAACAAATTTAATGTGGCTCGTTCTCAACAGACCTACATCTACAACTCCTCACAAAAGAATTTACTATCATCAAAGTATAATTTTTGCAAAAAAAATTTTAAACCCTCGTACATCTACAACTCCTCACGAAAGAATTTACTATCATCAAAGTGTAATTTTTGAAAGAAAAAATTTTAAACCCTCGTACAATATTCTTCCTCTCTTATGTTTGGACAAAAGCCCCTTCATCTTGAACAAAAGCCCTCACATCCCTTACAGTTGGGCGAAAGACCCACACTCTTGAATAAACTTATCTCTAACACTCCTATTTATAATGTTCTCTATTACCTATCTCTATCGAATAAGTATTCTCATCTAAATAGAAAAATATTAAAATATAAATAAATTAAAATAAGATTCTATTCTATAAAGTAAATATTATCCTATCCAATTAAGAAATATTTCTCACACACAAATAAGAAGAAGAAATTTGAGTCATAATCCCAACAATCTCCACATTGACTCAAAGCATACAATCAACAATTTCCGCAGACTCTACCTCGCATCAAAATCTCTTGATCATATTAGAAAAACATCATCATCAAATTTCCTCAATTTTTTGCTTGTCCATTATCTTCTCTGGCATCTTGTATCTTCTCAATTAGTAATTTAATTGCAGCCAATCAATTATTCTTCTACCTTATGCGGTTAGCATATGATTTTCGATTGATATGTTTTCACCTTTCATTATTTTTTCAATCTTCAATAATTTTTTTTCTTTTTGAAAACAAACTCTTGAATCCCAGAATAAAGAATCAATAGCTCTGATACCACTTGGTTAGAAAAAATAAAGTTATATGTGCAGCGGTAAGAAAAGAGAAAAAAAAATACAATACAAATAAATTTAAATTGATTCGATCTCAATAGACATATATCCACAACTTCTTAAAAAAGAATATATTATCATCAAATTGTAATTTTTAAAATGAAAAATTACAAGCCCTCTTACAATATTCTTTCTCTCGTATATTTAGACAAAATTCGTCACATCCTTACACTTGAAAGCCCCACACTCTTGAAGTACCAAACAAATGGAATTTGTATTATCATTTAAAATGAATAATGTATCAGGATTATTATTAAGACTTTTTAGAACTTCTTGCATTACTTATTTAATTTATTCCTCATAAAAGAATAGTACAATTATTGGATAAGTCATCTATCAATTTTTTATTTCTTATTCTTAGGTGGAGTTCTAGATGATTATGACTCATTGACTAAGGATTTTAATCAAAATATGCTACATATTGGATCAACTTTTTCATTGAATATGTTTAATAGGCTGATATATAACCTTTATGTTTAATTTTACATTGAAGTTTTATTATGTATTTATGTTTAATACACATTATGAAGGGTTCACTAAAACCTCCTCCATTTTATCTTTACCTTAATGGAAAGTTAAAAAAGAAAAAATAATAATGGTTTCTATGAAATAATGGATCATAAGTTGAAGGAGAAGTGACATTTGAGACTGTCATGTTCATTAAAGCTTGCTGGTGCATCTTCCAATTTAGCAAACAAAAGAAAATTAAAAATCTATTCATATGGTTAATAATGGTCTGACTCATAAATGATTAAAAAGTTAGAACTAACCAATTACGTATGAAATCCTGAATATTATATATCCATGTATATACTTATAATTTTTCAATATGGAATTATAGATTATTATTTCAACAGTCCCTCAAGTGGCAACTGAGCGAAAATAATTTTGATTGATACAACAGATAGCTAATACAGTCAAAAAATCAAATTTAAAAACGCATTATCTGGCGAAAATTTTGAAGAAACCCACAACGGAGCAAGAACTAAAATATATCTCATCATTGGGGGAAACACAATCCATCATAGGATAATAAACCTGGAACATCTCGAAAATTGAAAGAGAAATTGAAATTCCAATCAAATTTATAATTGAATATGTGAGGGATATAAAAAACGATTTTACTCTGATATTATGTGAGAATTTAAGAATGAGTAATAATGATTTAGCTCAGACATAACATTGTTAGAACTAATAAATTAAGCCTTAAATCATAAGGATTATATACCCATATATATATTTGTAATTTTCGAATGTGGAATTTTTTATTATTTGGCTCCTCTATTTAGCTAGTTCTACCTATGAATCCTACTATATTGTTTTTCATGGAATTAAAAATTAAAACTATGCCCTTCTTATTCTTTTTTACATTTGAATTTAAAATAGATTTTTTTTTAAGTATAGAAAAGGGCAAATAAATTATTTGTTTATTGATTGATTAAATAAACATACATTAACTACTAAATTATATACAAAACTTATTATACTTCAATTTATATGAAGAAAACAATAAAAATTTTGGAATCATACCTTAGCATTATTTTAAATTAATTAGTTCTATAATTTTTTTTGGGTGAATATTAGTTATATAAATTTTAAATAATAAGGTGGATAAAAAGACAACTATCACAATATGTAAAAGAGTACATATTTAGTTTATGTTTGGCAAGTCAAATAATTTTTAAATTATTTGACGAAATCTAACATATCTATTTTTAAATTATAAGTGTTTGGCAAATAGCGATTTATAAAATTTAAATTTTATTTCGATAAATTATTTTTATAAGTTTCTGAAAATTTAATCTACACGTTCATATTTATCTTCCGATTTTATCTATTTAGAAAAATATTTCATTTTACATATTATTAATAAAATATATTTTTTATATCATTTTATACATTTTAGTTAATTTTATCAAATAATATTATTTTAAATAATTAAATTAAAAATTTTCAATTTTAATTAATAGTTCCTAATAAGATTTTTAATTTTCAATTATATTTTTAGCTTTCAGTTAACTTTTCAATTAGTTACGCCAAATAGAATCTTAATTTCTGATTATATTTAATTTTATTGCCTTGTTAATTGGGAATTTATAAATTTAGAAAAATAACAAATATTGTTAAGAGTTATAGAGACTTTTAAAAGGACAGAAAAGTCTTCAATATTTCAGCCGTAGACTAAATACAAATAATTGAAATTTGCATGTGCAAAGAATTAAAAGAAGAACACAAAGTAGCTATTACATAAAAGGTTTTCAACAATCATTTTCTTTATTGACTTATAGTCAATCCTTTTGTCGTTTTGGTATTTCAAAATTAGAATTTTTTTTTAAAATTAATTTAAAAATTAATCTAAAAATAAAAAAATTTAAAAAGAAAAATAAAATTAATCACATAAAAATTAAAATTTATGTAATATCTCAAATGCATCAAGAGAAAACAAAAAGGAACAGGTATAAAAAAAAAAAAAAAGAAGGTTATTTGTAATTTGAGATCTGCAAAAAAAATTTATGATAATTTAAAATTTTTGATTCAAACTATTAGTAAAATAGTATTTTTATATATTTTTATTTTATATGATGCTGACGTGATATACACGTGTTAGATATAAATTAATATTATGTTAGATAAAATTAATAATATATTAGACATAAATTATATTTTATTAACGATTGAATAGTAAATTTTAAATTGATATTTTTTGTTTTTTACCCAAATAAAAATTCGACTTTTTGTATAAAATCCTTTATATTTATAAGCCCAATAACAATTCTTTTATCATTTAAATATATAAAAAATTTGGTAACACTAAAAGAAAAAAAAATTAACTCCCTCCATTTCTGCATGTGCTTACCTGAGAGAATGGACAAAGCTCAATTATTGACTGAGATACAGTGAAAATTAAATCAATGTACATTTACTACTGCTGGTACAAGAAATCAATTCCAATTTTTTTTGGCGTATTTGATGGGTAATTACACCTTTTTGTCATACATGCATTGGTTTAATGACCACAAGGGTGACTTCTTGGTAAAAAAAAAAAGTGACCATGGCCTATCTAATTTTGAAAATATAAAAAATTTAAATAAATATACGATATTTCGAATTTAAAATAAAAAATATATCAAGACAATTCATTCATATAGAATTTTTTTAAAAAAATTTCTGACTCTATCAATATATATATGATCTTTTTGTGAATTTTACAATACTATCAAGTAGGGAGTGTTATTGAGTCGAGTTGAATCATAAATTACTCGGGATCAATTCGAAAATTACTCAAAATCGACTTGATTAAACTAAGTTGAGCTCGAGTAGTTAGTCGAGTCAAATTCGAACAATTTATTACTTGACTCGATAGGGTCATGAACTTAATCAAACTTTTTTATATTTATCATTTTACCTTTTATATGTTACTAATATTTATCATCTTAACGAGTCGAGCTCGAATTTCTTAAAACTTTAAATAATTGAGTCAAGTCGAATTTGATACTGTGTTAACTCACTTTGACTTAATTGTTCTCCTACTCACTTAAACGAACTTGACAATTGTACTCGAGCTCAATGTTTGCCCCATATATAAGAGTGAGCAAAATATAACCGAAATTGAAAAATCGAACCAAACTAAAATTATCAATTCAATTCAATTTAGTTCAATTCAAGAAAATTTTTTGGTTCAAACCAAATCGATCTGAAATTTTATTATTATATAATAAAATTAATATAATTTATAATTTTAAAAAATTATTAATATTTATATTACACTTATATTTAATGTTTTAATAATTTTATAAATAATAATATTTACAAATAAAATATATAATTTTTATTAAAATATTATATAATGTAAAATTCTTGTTTAGACCGGATGTATGAACTAATCTCATATACCCAATAAATCAGAAATTAAATATTTTAAAATTTGTGACTAATTTACACTTTCTTCGCCAGGTAAAAAGACTAGTAACTTTTTTACTTAAAATCTCTTTTATGGACTAAGTGTTTTCTTCACATAATTATATTTTTTAAAAAAAATTGTATAAAAAAATATTTCAATTTGATTCAATGCATATTATATTTCAATTTGATTAATTAAAATACTGAAATTTCAATTTTCAAATTATTCGGTTCAACTCTATTTAGAACGGAACGGATCGATTGCTCACTCCTACCTATACAACTCTAAAATCCAATACATAAGTTACATAAGAAACTAATAATAACGCTAAGATAATTAACTCCCACTTGCCTCCATAATCTTATTAAAGGAGAATTTGAGTAGGTATCACAAGAGGCTCAATGTTTTAATGAATGAAAAAGGAAAATAACAAGCATACAATAACATAGTTCATACAATTCAGTAGCAACATAACAATCATACAACAATTCCAAGAGTTTCGGAGGTAAAATCGGCTTCTATTTTCTGCATTTCAAGCATTTGAACACACAAAAACGAGACGAAAACCGACAGAATTTTACTCCCAAAAAGAAAGTGTCTGAAGAGAACCACTTGTAGATGACCCATCAGGTCCAATCTGAAACATATCTTGGCTATGAAGATTAGCATTGCTACTACTATCTGAAACCAAGATGGATTCAATCGGCCCAAGATTATTGTTGAAGTTCAAGCTCGGGATCATTGGTTGAGCCGCTGGAGGGTTCAGGTGGTTAGGCTGCACTATATGGTTTAATCCCATCTCCTGAGTTTCGGGAGATGGAGATGACAGAAGAGAGAGAGCACGGGAGTCAACTGCCCGGTTTGCCCCATCAAGAATAGTTTGACAAGCAGATTCTCCAGGGAGTGAAGAACTAGTACCACATTGTAAGAATGGGAACTGCCGTTTCGCGTTTCCATAGCCGTGAGATAAAGATCCCGAAAAAAGGTTTTTTCCGCTTCCGAAGTTCAATGAAGATTGACTAGTGTAAAGCATCGGATCGGTCTCGGTTTTGATGGCTGCTGCAGTCCATGTTGAGCTCTCGGTTCCTGTCGAGAACATTTGGGAGCCACCGAATTGTAAGTATCTTGTACCTGAAATGCAGAATTTTGTACATTTATAATGCAGCACGCCTCATTTTTTCAGAATTTAACAGTTAAAGAGTTACCTAACCTTGATGATGCGAAAATAGCCTTGCGGAATTTACCGACATTGAATCAGGCTGTGGCTTCCTTCTACGCCTGTTATGTCCATCAAGACGTTTCCTGCAGCTTCGCTTTCCTTCATCAAACTCTACCAAGGAATGAAACCTATTAAAGTGTCATGTAGCAATCAAAACTTTATCATTTCGAACGATTAGCTATAAAAAAGTTATCTTTTTGGGATAATTTTAGCGATTCCGAACCTCTCTCATGGCAAAGCATGCATTTGCAGGAGAAATAAGTATCACAATCATTACTCACTAACTACTCTCTTTCATGGTAACCGAACATACAGTAGCCTAATAAAACTCTTTAGAGGGGTAAAATTTACTGCTAATTTAGAAAATATAAAGCTGAGAATGCACTCGAAACTGCAATTACGGCACAGCTATATCCATGAATCTGATGGAGAAGTCGAAAACTCAGAAGGGGAGCAAGAAAACATGAAGGCTAAGCAGTTAGGTCGCCAAGACTACACACAAGGCTGGCAATTTTCGACATGATATGATACCATGACTTGAACCTGACCCAAAATTACCAAGGGAAGACACAATTACAACATGACACGAATACGATAACCTGAATATGACACGATTTCGTCAAATTGACTTGTTATGATGCGAATTCGACTCAAAATTAAACCCGAACATGGCCCTAACAACAAGTTAATGCAAGAAAAGAAAATGAATTTTACATTTGAGTTGAAGCTTTACTGATCAAAACCTGCAAAACATTTTAGTTCTTACCGGCTGCACTGCTGGCAAAACCGTTGTTCTTGACCTTTAATGTAAACTTTAGGGGTTTTAGAGTGAATTTCACAAACTTTATGTCGTCGATAATAGTCTCTACACTTGCTCAGATCTGAAGTGCATCCATCAACTAAGCATGAAGGAATTTGAGCTCCATTATTGGGTGTTCGGACTCGTTTCGACGAGCCCGATGACAATGATTCCATCAAAGATTCCCCTGAATCTACAAATTTTTTGACCAATTTGTCCTCAAATTCGGCCGAATTCCCAAGTTTCAAGTCCACACAACAATTCTCTATAGCTTGATGAACTTCTAATTCAGTAAATCTCCAAGGTGTCTTAAGATTATAGCCCATAGAACATCCTTGCAAAGATTGTTCCTTTTCTCACTTTCCCACCTAGTCATTCATTGCAAAATCATTACATATTCATTAAAAAGATTAAATTTTTAAGTTCAAAATAGAAAAATTTTACATCATCATTACATATTCATTAAAAAGGACTTTTTAAGTTCAACATAGAAAACTTTTACAAAATCATTACATATTCATTAAAAAGACTAAATTTTTAAGTTCAAAATAGAAAATATAACAAAATCATTAAATATCCATTAAAAAAGACTACTAACTTTTTAAGTTAAAAATAGAAAATTTTTACAAAATCATTACATATCCAT
>CAOJBK010812473.1:0-11632 GCA_948294925.1 Codiaeum variegatum | reverse complement strand
CTTACGGGTCTGGCTGGTCCCTTTCCTTCTCCTAGGATTTTTGGGTTATGGTCTTAATGAGTGGATGTTATTCGACCCCTTTTAAGAAAGGATTAGTAGTAGGGGTGACAGGAGTGTTATTTCCACAGTCAGATTGTGGATTTAATATAACGACCTCATCAACTAGAGTTACAGAGGTAGTCGAAGCATGATTAGTAGGCTGGATCCTAACTTGACTCAACATGGTCTGAACTTTACCCAGAATAACCTATTTTTGGCTTTGCATCATTGCAGTAAGGATCTCTTGTTGGACTTTCATAGCATCTTCTTATCTCTACATAAAGGCAACCGGTAAGGTCGATAGATGTAGATGCAATAAATGGAGCCAGCAGAACAGGTGGAGCAGTGGGGGTGCCAGTTGGAGCACCGGTACTAATGGCTTCAGTAGCGGGTGGTGGGATAAGGTTATCTCCAATTGACATGATGAACTTTTAGGATAAGGGAAAGAAAAATGGAGTATCAGCTCTTAAAAGAAATAAGGTAAAGCCAGGTAAAGAGAAAGATATTTGAAATGTTTAGTTTTCTGTCTAGAACAATGCATTTTGTCCAATTTAATTTTTTTGTATGTAGTGATGCATGGATGCTTTAATGAAAAAGGTTTCATGATGACAATAATATAAAGTCCATTAGGGTACAAGGAACCTAGGGTCAACTATAATCATTACATGACAACTTAGTGGTTTAGCGATTCCCCATCAGCTAGAGGTCTCGTCACACCTAACCACAAGAACCAAAGAGGCTCGAGTGGGTCAAACGGCTATATGTACCTCATTATTCTAACTAAAAGGATCAGTTAGGATACCATGGAGTTGGATGATTTTACTATCGTTGAAGCAGTCCTAAGGAAGGAATCTCACTTGATGCGACTCTCTATCCGGGTTTTCCTAATATATAGGTGCATAGGAAGTGATGCATGGGAACTTACTTTTGCATGATTTTGGGCCAAAATTTTGTTATTCAAAAAATAATCCACTTAGTTTTTGTCAGATTACCAAACATCCACAGTGGATTCGCCAGCTATGACGCCCCACTTGAATGGCTCGCGAAATTTCTTTGTACAAGCCCACCTGTGAGTCTTACAGCCTAGAGGAAACCTTTTGGATTGCACTCCCCAACATCGCGAATTGTGGTTCGGGTCCCCATATTTATGTATCCACATGTGTCCGTTGGAGTGCACATTGTATGTGAAGTGTTTAGAGTCGCCACTTAATCTTTTAGAAAAAGTTAGTTTTATTCTAAGGTGATTAAGAAACCTTTTGATTTTAACTCCATTTTAGAAAAGATTATGTTTTCTATCCAATTAGAAAAGTTAGTCATTTTGGAACCAAAGGGGGTTCGTGATCTGAAAAATATTTTAATAAAAATAGTTTTGTACCATTTTAATTAAAATAAGATTTTGGCCCGATAAATCATGCAAGTTCAGTTAAAATTATGATTTTTATCTATGCATGTGCAAGATTATTGAAATTAATGCATGAGCACGCCTGTATGAAGATGAAATCCATAAAGCAGTAAAGACAAATGATTTTTCCAAGACTCCTTCCTCTAGCCCACTTCAGCTTCTAGGGAAGGCACAACACCCCAAAGAAAGCAATGAAAATTAATACATGTAAAACTGATAAATCAGGGGATCTCCCCTCCAGTCTTATGATCTAGGAGGAGCACGCATTCTCTAAATCCATACATCAACATAATATAGAAAATACAAGCAATCACAAAATAATGACACTGCAACAATGAATAATGAAATAAATGTGATTAAAATAAATACACAAAACATATGAAGAAATAAATAAAATAAAGATATAAATAATGAAAGTAAAAGAAAACCGATTTTTGGAGTTGAAGCCGTGAAAGGTTTACCGGCTTATCCCTTTGAATGGGAATCAAACCCCACACCGTTCTCCCTTCTCACGGGGTTTTTTGGTAACAAGAGGGGTGGTTGTTGGTTCAATTGCTAATTGATTTTAGATTGTCAAAAATAATTATCCCAATAGGCTATTAACCAATTATGAAGCTTATTAATGTAAAATTGCATTTTGATTATGTGTTTTTGCAAAAATAGATTTTAGGGTTTGTTCATTTTAATTATGAAAAGATATTCATAAATGGCCTTAAATCATATGTGAAGGGATTAACAGTTGAAAATATGCCTTAGGTCCAAATCAAAGGGCTTAGAAAATCAGTTTCAAGATTAGACGATAAAAGAAATATTGTATCGTATTTACCTTTTTGTGTGTTTGAAGAATAGGAGTGTTTGACGGTTTGATAAAGCCTAAACAAGTCTTCATTTTGTTCAGAGAATGAGGATTGATTGTCTAGACTGATTGGAAATGGACTGGATTAGATTTTAATCTGATGCATTGATTGTCTATATTGTCTATAACCAAATCGTTTGAAGCGTCTGTCGTCTAAAACTTATGTCCTGGAGGCTCAAAATGGTGTAAACTTATGTAATCTGATGTCTGGTGAATGTTTTGAGAGAGTGCTTTGTAATCTGGAAAAATTGCTAAAAAGGTCTGAACCCGGTTCTGTTCTAGAGGGTCAAATTTATAAATAAATGAGTAAAAAACCCTAAAAATTGAAAGGCGCATGCGTCATATGCTCCATGCATGTGCGTGGGCCTTCATGCATGCGTAAAGGGATTGACGCATCTGTTGAAGGCTTCACACATGCATGAAGTCATTCATGCATGCACCTTGTCATTTTAGGCATGGGTCTGTCCTGGGCCCAGTTTTCTGGGTCCAATTCGATTAAGTCCAATTCATTTTTTTAGGATTTCTGGGTCCATTCGAAGTCTAATTTGAGCTCGGTTAGATTTGTTGGGCTCGTATTGATGAGTTGGATTCAATGGTGCCAAAATAAGGGTTCACAGTAAGAGGATGAGTTATTCTTATAGTTTTTTTGCTTCATGAGAATTTGATCTCTCAACTCCTCTATCAAGTCTAGATCAATTCTCCTTAAGGCATCATTTGTGGCATCTTCACAATAGTTGAATCATCCACTTAGTAGTCCAATATCCACAGGGATCACTACCTCAATACCATATGTTAAGCTAAAATGAGTCTCCCCCGTAGGCCCCCTTGGAGTGGTCGATAAGCCTATAAAATGTGATGAAGATCTTTTTCCCAGTTCCTACCATGTCCTTCCAACCTTTTTTTGAGTCTTTCCATAAGTGTTTGTCACTTCCTCCCGCCCATTTGTTTGGGGAAGGGAAATAAACGAAAAGTGATATTTGATGTTTAGTCTAAAGCAAAACTCCCTCATCTTTTCATTATCAAACTACTTTCCATTGTTAGTTATGAATTGATAAGGAATCCCAAATATGTAAATGATATTCTTCAAGAGAAATTGGATCACGTTGTCCACTATTATCATGGCTAAGTCTTTCACTTTAACCCATTTGGTGAAGTACTCCATTGCAACTAAAATGAATTTTGTTTGTCCGCTTGCCATGGGGAAATGTCTGACTATAACCATTCCCCATTTAATGAACGGCCACATCCTATAAATGGGCAACTGTTCCGCTGTTGAGGTTCTTTCTATCTTTGCAAACCTTTGACAAGCTTGGCATTTATGAACTAGCTTCTTTGCATCCTCTTTCATTGTAGTCCACCAATATCCTTGTCTTATAGCTTTTACTGCTAAAGCTTTTCTCCCAACATGTATTCCACAAACTCCCTCATGCATCTCTTGTAGTGTATACTCTGCTTCTGAGGGGGTGAGACACCTAAGCCAGGGCAAGGAGTACCCTCACTTATATAGCTTCCCATGGTGAATTAAAAAATAAGCACTTCTTCTTTTCAGGAATTTGGCCTTTTTTGGGTTGTCTGACTCTTTTCCTTCCTCTAAGTAGGCCCAATTGGGTCTATCCAACATGGCCCATCGTCAATCTCCATGGTCACCTCTGCTCTCTCTATACTACGGGCACTTAAGGTTCCTAAGAATACTCTTTTGGGTAGGTACATAGGGTGCTGTATTGCTAGCTTATTGAGGCAATCAACCTTAGCATTCTCACATCTTGGAATTTTAAAGAATTTCACCATCCCCCTCTTACCTTTCATTTTCTCTACTATTTTCTTCACCTTGTCTGCATAGAGGGTTATCTCCCCCTCTTTAGTCTTGTATTCTCCTTTGATGTGTCCCACCATTAGCTGAGAGTCAGTGTACACATTTAAAGTTTTTGCTCGAAGGTGGTCAGCCAAGGTCAGGCCTTGTATCAGGGCCTCATACTCCACGGTGTTGTTAGTGTTCCCAAATTCCAACCTCAAGGAATATTCCTGGAGGACTTCGTTTTCATTTCTTAGCACTCTGTTGGCCCTATTTCTTTCGCGACTTTAGCTCTATCTACATATAGGTCCCATGTGGTCCCCTTCTCTTTCTTTTGGTCACCTCTTTATTTTTATTTTTATTCCCTATACGTGTCCTGATTGGGAAAGGAACACTCAGAGATGAAGTCTGCTAAGGCTTGGGTTTTCATTGCTGCCCTCGGGCAATATTGGAGCCTATATGCTTCCAACGCTATGGACCACTTTAGCATCTTTCCTGATGTCTTTGGTTTATGGAGGACCCTTTTGAGTGGTTGATCAATCATCACCACTCCATGATGAGCTTCCAAATATACTTTGAATTGCCTGCAAGACAAAACTAAAGCATATATAATTTTCTCAATGGTCTATAATTTAGCTCCACCCCTTGAAGGACTTTGTTAAAATAATAGATAAGCTTCTGGACTCCTCTTTCTACCCTGAGTAACATTGAGCTTACAACTTAGGGTGAGGCTAAAAGGTATATCAGTACTTCTTCTCCTGGGAAAGGTCCGCTTAAGATCTAATCCAATGATAGGAAGGCCTTCAAGTCATCCAGCGACTTCTGATAATCCTTTGTCCATTAAAAGTTTCCACTTTTTATCGACTTTTTAATGAATGGCAAGTATTTTTTGGTTGACTTTGATGTGAATCTATTCAATGCCACTAGCCTTCATGTGAGCGTATGTACCTTGTTCAAGTTTTTAGGTGGTGGAATATCTAGGATGGCTTATACCTTGTCCGAATTTGACTCAATTTCCTTCTCACTGACATGGTAACCTAAGAATTTACCTCCCTAAATATAGAAGGCACACTTCTCTAGATTTAGCTTTAAACCATCTCATTCATTATCCCAAACACCTCTTCTAGGTCTCAAATGTGAGCCTCAAATGTTTGGATTTTGATCATCATGTCATCCACATGTGCTTCTAAGTTCCTCCTAAACTGATCTTTGAACATTTTTCTTACCAACTACTGATATGTGGCCCTCACATTTTCTAGTCCGAAAGTCCCTTTTTCTGTGATATCCCTGTTTAGCATCTAAGGAGGAAAAATATCCATATCTAGCCATCGAGTCCACCAGCTTATCTATCATAGGCAAAGGGTAGGAGTCCTTTGGACAAACTTTGTTAAGGTCTGTGAAGTCCACACAAATCTAGTAAGACCCAATGGATTTCTTTACCAGGGCCACGTTGGCCATCCAATCCAGGTAAAGAACTTCTCTAATGAATTCAACCTTTAAGAGCTTATCCACTTCTTCATCAATGGCAGCCTGCCTTTCTACTTCAAAGCATCATTTCTTCTGCTTGATGAGCAGATATGAAGGGTTCACATTCAATTTGTGAGGTATAACTTTTGGCTTAATGCCAGGCATTTCTGTGGAATTCCAAGCAAATGTTGCTTTGTTGATGGCTAGGAAAGCCTTAACTTCCTCCTTCTTCTCCCCCAGAAGACTGACATTGAGTTAAAGGCATTTTTGGGGCATCATTTCCTCCACTGGGAATTCTTCTAACTTTTCAAATGGTTGAGTCCTCTTGGGAATATGCTTTTTACTCACCTGGACCATGCCTACCTCCTCAGCTTCTATATGAAATATGGTTCACCTTTTTTCTTATAGGCTCCACTATATTTTCTTCCTAAATATGTCCAGGTTAGTGCCATTGAGTAATGGAACTCTAACTCTTCTCCTCTTTACATTCATGTTCATATCCAAGTCATATAGCAAAGGTTTTCCAATCAATACATTATAGGCCATGTAAGCCTCACCACCACGAAGGTATCCATCAAAATGTTCTCCTTTGGCCCTCTTATAAAAGTAAAAGGTACTATGACAGTTCCTAGAGCTAGAATTTCTATTTGATCCAAAGTTTGGATAAGATTTTCTAACTCTGTCAGGTCGATTCTCCTAATTCGATTTTCACAAATGCTAGATCCAACAACAGGTTTACCGAGCTTCTATCATCCACGAAGACTCGATACACATTGTAGTTGTTTATGATGCCTGTTATGACTACCGGATCAACCCTTGGCTTGTACTGCCATTCTTCCTCATCTATAAGCCTTTTGGTTCCATTATAGAACACATACTCATATTTTTATCTCTTCCGGGATAAAGCTTTTATCTTATTGTAGCTTATGGAAACTTCAAAAGGTATACCCATTAAACAAGCCACATTTCTCATCGATCCATTATTAATGATGATGGCTCTTGACTTTCCCTTATCCGCTTGGCTCGTACTATCCCGATCTTTGTTCACAAAGCCTTTTAGATATCCTTGTTTAATGAGCCTTTCAATTTCTTCCATCAGTGTTCTACATTCGTTAGTGTCATGTCCATGAGTGGTATGGAACTGGCAATATCAATCCTTATCTCTTTTATCCAAGTCTCGCCTCAAGGGCTTGGGCTTTTTCCAGATATTTATATTATGGAATGAGGTGAACACTACTTCCACGGCAGCCATTAGCGAAGTCAGTTTTGAGATGTCCAGGGTATTTTTGGTCCTGCCCTTAGTTTTTTGGGTTGAGCCAAGTGTATATGTTTTCTCAATGCCTTCTTTCTTTCTTATTTTCTTTTCTTCCTCTGGGACTGTCTCTCTCGCCCGCCTTTTGGCCAATTGGCTATTTTTGAAAGCCTCATCCTGGCGGATGTATTTTTGAGTGAGGGCCATAGCTGCTTCCAGGGTCTGAGGAGTCTTTCCACTAAGGGCTTTGAAGTATCCATCATAGATAGTGCCATTTTGTAGTGCCTCTACATCTCTAGGTTGATATAATCTGGTTACCTTCAAAGCTTCTCTATTAAATTTGGCAAGATAGTCCCTCAAGGACTCACCCTTTGATTCCTTGACCTCTCTAAGGCTTGAGTGGTCATCTCTGAGGGTGTGCTTGACCCAAAATGCCTCAAAAAGCTCCCCGCCATTTGCTCAAAAATTACTACACTCCCTGGTTGTAGTCCATCATACCACTTTGTTGCAACCCCTTCCAGGATCCTCTAAAGGCTTTGTATTTGATGGCATCACTTATGTAATATAGCTCTATTGCATGCGTATAGTCTATCAAGTGGGCTACAGGGTCAATGAAGCCATTATATTTCTTAATGTTTGGTGCTTTAAACTTGTCTAGCATACAATATTTTGCAATGTACAGAACGAAGGGAAAGTTTAAGGCCAATAACAGGTTTAGATATCCTGGGACTCTTCCCTTCTCGTGACATATCTCCTCCACCATTATCTTTCTTACTTCCTCCCTAAGCTCTTGGGGCATGTTTTGACTCATAGCCTCTTAACCATTTACCCTATCCCTTCGAGGGTGTGATCTTTATGAGGATTCCCTCACGTTACTTCCTCTCCATTCCTGATGGAGTGATCAGCTACTAATCTGGTCCTTCTTGAGGGTTCTTTGGTACTATTTTCTAGGGATCCACTTCTTCTTCTATCTTTCCCCCTCATACCTAGTCTCTCTCTTTTGCTTTTGACATCATCTGCTCCTTCCTCTCTTAGCCCTTTCCCTCTTACCCTATCATTTCTAACTTCCCCTCCCTCTCCCCCCCTGTGGCTCTACTCTTCCCTATCCCTTCAAGCTTTTTCCCCCATTACACCCCTAATAACTTATCTCAGCCTACTCTTTCCTCTAGACTCTCCCCTTCTTTCCACATCCCCCTGCCCATCTCCTGCACCATTTAGGTTGAGGCACCTATTTACTCTCCTTTCATTGGCACTTTCTAGGTCTCCAAGGGGATTAAGGTTTTGTGGTGGAGTGTTTTCTAGGGCTTTTGTAGCCTGGAGTAGGGTGGTTAAGAGTTGAATAGTTTGAGGTAAGATGACTTATAGGTTAGTAGGGGTGGTTGGAGTGGAAGGCTTTGCACCAGCTTATGTTGGTGTCATGGTGGTATTTGGGTGAGAAAACTTTATAAGATTTAGGTTGGTGTCAATTTTCTGGTGTGGGTACTGTAGCAATGAGGTTTGGTGGATTAAGAGAGGTGCTGGCAACATTGCTAAAAGGTATTAGGGTGTTATCTACATGATCTTTCTCCATATTTTCTCCCATGTTCAAATGGAAGCCTTCAACTTGTTACTTTAGGAAAAATAATGAACTTCTAGGCAAAAGAATTGCCTTAAGAACTCAATGAACAGAAAAAAATTTCCCATACACGGAGCCAATTGATGGGTCTAAACCCAATCAATTATATTGAATCCTCAAGGTACTTCTGGATTTGAATCTAGTGGGCTTTGGTTTAATGGTATGCAATCACAGAAAGACCAATTAGAGGGGGCCAGACAAGTTTCCTAGCAATGGCCCTCCGACGGTCAAGTCAATTGGTGGTTATAGAGAATAGTTTCCCTTAAGTGTGTTCTTAAGAGTTACAGAGAAAGAAGAAGAAGAAGAAGAAGTTGAACATACCTTGTCTCTTGAGCATGGAGAGTTTTATATAGGACTCCCAGTATTGTATTTCTAGAGATTTGATAGCTAAGAACATTCTTTGGAGGAGAAGGATACAGTTAGATCAAAGGATATTGTACTGGGGTTGAGGTGGCAGGCGATTATTGGCCCACTTCCTTGAATATCCTATTTTGTTTGTGTCTGCCAGTTCCCTGAGATGGCTATGTGCAGAGGAGGCAGCACCATGACGAGTGCATGCCGTTGTACTATTGTACTATAAGGATTGAAATAATTTGTCCTCTTATTCCGGAGTGAGATCTTAGCCCATCCAGAGGACATGTTGTCCGGATCTCTTGGTCTGAGGGTCCCCATTCGGACTTGGTCGTCCTCTAAGTTATTTACCTTGTCCGAGTGGTTGTTGGCTTGATTCACAATGGATTTGCTCTCAGGCTTGGGCCCAAACTCTTGACCCAAACCCAAATTGATTAGGCTACCCAATTAATCATACCCTTATGAAACAATAAAATAATAAAACATGTTTCAAACATGAATTAAACATCAAAATTAATTAACTAAATCATCAAAATACAAAGGCAAATTCAAATTAATACAAAAATTTATCATACCCATATATTGTAACAAGAAAGCCACTACTCAATCCCAAATAGGAAAAAGAAATTTCAATTTTAAATTATTGTCTAATTTTTAAATCAAATATTCTTCTAGATGTGTAGGATTGCTCTCCCACATTTGATAATATGAAGGCCTTGACACTTGGTCCATGATCAATATTAAAATTTTTCTATTTTGAATATCTATACACAATACATTCCACTACAATTATAAAATATAAGGAAATAAATAGATTACTCTAAACTATCTTGATAATCAAATTTATATTGTGTAAAATACAACTAAGGAAGGTAATGAATTCAATTCTATCATGTGGTGGAACACACATGTTAGAAACTAAAGAAGCAGGGTGCAAAAATACCCTATAAAGTTGATTATCTAGTATTCCAATTCATTTAATAATTGTTCTCACATGCTCGAGCAAAACATAGAGTAAAAGCCTTAAAATTGCAATGTTGTCCAAAAAAATTAAACTATTATAGATAAACCAAAAGAAAGAAATTCATATGCATATAAGCAAACTTAACCTAAGCTAAAAAGAAGAGTTTTAGCATAATCCAACGATTCCACATCACACTTGATATGTCTCGGCCTTGACCTGGTTTGGCCACAACGTCATCCTTGGGTCCGGACCAGATCCAATAGAACTTAGGCTTGACCGAACCGGAAGCACATCACCAGCCTTGCCCCTAGCGGCCTTCAGGGTCAAAGCACACCACAGGCTTAGACCTTCGGGGATCGGGAATTGACAAGCATACAGGTGTCACAAGCCACATGGAGAAGTACACTGACAGCACCCCAAGGCTACCACGTGTCCCCTTCTGCAGGGATTCTCATCCTATAAATACAAACATTCACAACCTGAACAAGGTAATCCAGAAATGGGTAAAGTAATGAAAACCTATCCTCTAAAAGCTCTTAGATACATTTTGTTCTACTTGTGATCCAACCAATTCACTGACTTGAGCGTCGGAGGGTTATCGTCGGACATCACGTCCGGCGCCCCTGACCAGTCATTTACTCTGTGCAGGTTCATCCTAGCTCGACCGGAGCAGTTCAATCCCAACGTGCTCAAAATTGACATGCATCATTTGGCACCATCTGTGGGGAATGAAGATTTTCCCAACCAAATACATCTCAAAAAACCTGTCACAGATTCATCACTCACAATGGAGCAAACCCATACCCACGAAGATGCCTACATGATAGAGGATAGTCCTCCTCCTGCCACAAACCCAGCTGTAGCCTTAGCTAATATAGCTACCTCTCTAAAAAGCTTGCAAAGGCTGATCAACCAACCACAAGCTCCAAGCCCATCCACGTTAGCCTCACAACCCACTCTGCCTTGAGCAACACCAGACTTAGTGATTGCCTTACAAGGCTTAATCAATAACCTTGTTTCCTTAATAACACCTCTCCAAATAGCACCAAGGCCAGAGCCACCAGCCAGGGTAGATAACATCCCTCCAGTAAATCAGGAGGCGAATGTCAATATTCCAGCTGAAGTGTCAGCAGCTAGGCCAGTTGAAGAGAGGAATCCGCGGAGATCAGCACCAGTGATGCCATTTAAGGAACCAAGGAGAGACGATGGTGGTGCTAGGTGATAATTGATAAATTATGCATTAATATATCCCATTTTCTTAACAATTTTGTGCTTTAAATTGAGTTTGATTTGTTTTTCCTAAGAGTTTTCAGTTTTTTTCAAGAAATTAATTGAAATCTAAGGTTAGAAAGAATTATTTTGAAGTTTGGGTTTGAAAGACAAAGAAAATGAGCGAAAATGGTGGACAATACCCCCCACGGGCTTTGGCACAGCCGTGCCAATGGCTACACAGCCCGTGGGAGGCAGGGGGAGTGTCCAACCAGACAGTTGCCTGGCACGAGCGCTGGCACGGCCCGTGCCAAGCTACTACCTCCCAGGCAGTAGCCTAGCATGGTCACCTGGCACGGTCGTGCCAATGTGTAGAACCCAAATTTCAGCAAGAAACCATACGGAAACATACTTCTATTAGACTCCAAGTATAAAAGGGGATGAAAAACACATTGAAAGGGGTTTGGATGGATGGAAATAGATCCAGAGATATGAAAAACTAGTCAAGGAAGGATTCCAAAGGAGATTTACATAGATCATCAAGGAATCATAGCTGGAATACGGGAAATTGGAGTGGAAATCCATCAAAGTGATCATGGGCTTCATGGGTTTCTATAAATTCTTAATCTTAATCTTTTCTTGTTCTTTTATTTTGATCATGAGCTAAACCTCTTTATCTGCCTAG